>BQNB010035816.1:2610-50580 GCA_026074375.1 Tanacetum coccineum | reverse complement strand
TGGACCGAGACAAAACACCGAACACGAGAGACTTCATAAATTTTGGTTCATCCTACAAACAATCACAAGCAACAAACAACAAGAATCGAAAGAGTACAAGTCTCCTCACATCACATTAGAAATTAGAAAGAAGTAAGAAAGATAAGCATGGGGTGCCTCCTACGAAGCGCTTTGTTTTTGGTAACCGAGTCATATAGCTTAACTCGACCCCAAATTAAGTAGTCCATGGGGGAGCAAATGGAAAAGAAAAAATCTCAATCGGGCTTTCATTAATGTTTGGATAAACATTAAATCAAATGAAAGTTCCATCCCAATAAGATGCCACCGGCTCTAAGTGGAGATGCCGGGGTCAAAAATGGTGTCTTCACTTCCGGTGGAGAGAAGTAAAGGAGAATCCACAGGGTAGGTGAGAAACGGGAGAAAAGTCCGAATGACAAATGTGAAGGAATCGTCATCTTCAACATCAATCTCACCTCCCCCTGGGTCAAAACATTCATCTTCATTAAGCTCATCAAAATTGTTTATCACGGGTGCATCGGGCTCAATGTCGAAGGTAAAACGCTCATACTCAGGAATCGGATCTTCGTTAAGTAAGTTGTCAAGAAAAACGATATCCCCCTCCGAGTCTAAATCGCTCTCAATACCCGGAGGTATCGAGTCTTCCGAAACAAGAAATGTATCAACCTCCTCTACAAGAAAGTCACTATCCACAACTGGAATAGGAGAAGAGGAGGGATTTTCAAGCACAAAAGGAATAAACGGAGTGAGTTTCAATGCTTCGATCTTATCAACGAGAAGATTGACGTTTAATAATTTCTCACGAAGAATCTCGTCCTCTATTTGAAGAATATCATTGTCATTTTCTCCTTCTTCTTCATCAAAATCTTCTTCATCAAAATCGTCTTCATCAATTCCCGGTAAAATTGGATCAATAAAATCGAGTTCACCGACGAACTCCTCGGGAAGAAAATCAATCTTAGGAGATGTGATCGAACTATCTCGACTAAGCAAAGAGTTAATAAGTCCACATTCAGCATCAAAATGATCACAAGACGGCACATCACAAATATCTTCGGAAATACCCTTAAACTCACTTGGGATTGGGACAAGGTTCTCAACACTAGTCTTTTCCGTTTCCAGAATAGTGTTAAGATGCTCGTCCCCCATACTTAGAGAGTTATCGGGCTCCTCGATCGGTAAGTCTGGTGTGATTTCTTTAGGCTTTCTATATATAACAGTATACTCATCATCATCATTATAGAAGGTCGGACGATTCCAACTTGGACAATTAATAAATTCTGATAGCTCCTCATTAATATTTCGCACATCTTCAAGGAGTTTACTCATCAATTCTTGAATATCCTCTTGTTGATAATGCTCGTCCGTAAAAGCATGCTTAATTTCGCCAAATCTTTCCCAAGCTATCAATAAAACCTTTGGTGTTACTCCAAAAGGTATACGACTAAACTTCCTTAAGAAGGTGTAAATAGCTTTCATTAAGTCTTTTATAGCTTGCAACACTTCTTCACTCGTTTCTTTAGGAGAATGATGAATGACGGGATACTGCGGGGGTTGAAATTGGTCTAAACCGGAAGAATTGAAATTAGATAAATTTTGGTTCATCGGTTGACACTGAAAAGTCGTATGAGAACCCCCGCAGTTCTCACAACAAAGATATTGTTGTGGAAAACTTGGTGAAGTTTGTGGAAAATTATTATCGAAGTTTTGATCGAAGTACGGGTTCTGATTGTAAACAAACAGAACTTAAGGCGAACAATCTTAATCATAATGAGCATCGTTTCCACATAACTCATAAATATTTGTCTCGCACTGGGGTTGTGGAGGGTAGTTGGAAAATTTTTGATATTCATTGAAAGTATTTGGATTATAATCGAATGAATTTCCACGCGTGAGGATCCCCGCAGTTCTCACAACAAAGATATTGTTGCGAAAAACTTGGTGAAGTTAGTTGAAAATTATTTTGATCGAAGCACGAGTTCTGATTGTAAACAAACGGAACTTGAGGCGAACAATCGTAATCATAATGAACATCATTTCTACATAACTCGCAAATATTTGTCTCATACTGGGGTTGTGGAGGGTAGTCGGAAAAATTTTGAGATTCATTGAAAGAATTTGGATTTGGATTATAATCGAAATCAAATTTCCATCTCTTGAGCGCAAATTGAAACAAAATCTACCTCCTTAACGGCCTTTACACCCACAACAAGTGACTGGCTTTCCATCACCATAAGTGCAATTTAAACAAGTTCTAAGTAGAAGATTAACACCACACTGCGAACATGTACATAGATAACAATAAAAGCCATCACATGGTTGTCCACACCTCGCACACTTACGTTGGTTAAATGACGTCATAAGAAAGAATACACTTTATAGAGGATAAGAAGTAAAGATTAAACGGATACCGAGTATATGGGAATATTTTTGGCTTTTGAAATTAATTCATAAGAAAGGAATTAAAATAAAAAAATATTTTTTGGTAACGAAAATTAAACATGAACGGTGTCTCTAAAAATACGTCAAGAAACGGAGGAGTTGGTAAGCGCGATGCGCTATTTAGAATAACCCTTCTCCTTTTGGGTGATGTTGATCAAACCCGCATTAAACTTTCCTTATAGCTCGTAATCTAAAGGTGAGCCGTAACAACGATTAACAAATGGTTATTTTTATATTAAAATAGAAGTGTAAAATATTCACAAACGGAAAATAACTTCACGAGGAAGGTTCTTCAAAAACACTAATCTTCGAACGAAACACGATAATCGTAACACACTTCCCCGGCACGCGCCAAAAAACTTGGATACGGTCCGTTACACACTCATATATATATTATATACTATTATGTATATATGAGTAACAAATTATAGTATAGATAGTATTTTCCGTCGGGTTCTAGAAACGAACTTTTAACCAAAGTTGTCTCAAAAACCTCCCGGGTCGTTTTTCCTCGACGAAGTGTGAATTGAAAATCGGTTAAGTCCGTGATCGCGCATTTTGAATGGTTTAAAATAATTTTGATTTGGGTTCCTAAATCCTACTTGACATATTGATAAAGTAAATAAAAACATAAAAACGAGCAAAGCAATAAAAACATTTAAACATGTAAAACATTAAAAAAAAGGAGTATTTAAAACGAGACAAATAAGCAAGCATAATAAATTCAATTATAAACATGCAAACTTCTAAAAATAAATACTATATTAAAAGAAATTATATTTTTTTTAAAAAACTTTAATCTAAATAAATGTCACAAATTAATAATCTCTAATTATATTTTAAATCCTCAATAATTTCTAAACACTAAATGAGCAAATAAATCAACTAACTAAACATGGCAAACGTTATAACATCAAAAGATAAAAAGAATTCTTACATAGCATGGCAAAAATCAAATAGCATAAACATATTATAAAGCGATAAATCAATCTACTCTTAAGTATTGAAAAAGGTATTAGAAATGGAACCGAATGAAGACACGCAAAATAAACAAAAACCACCTGATTTATTTAGCTAAAACAAATAATCAAATTCGGTCTAGCTAAATAAACCCTTAAGCTCCGCGCCTCATGAGTTGACCGGTACCAAGAATGAAACACAAAGCAACAATTTGTTAGATTAATAATAGTTAACAATCATATTGCATTTTCTGTAAAAGCTACGCAAGCCTAGGTGAATTTTCACAAACCAAACTAAAGTATGGCACAAACAGTTAAATTTTCTAATCCTACTAGCCCAATTGCTAATGAACAC
Source organism: Tanacetum coccineum (assembly GCA_026074375.1). Lineage (NCBI taxonomy): Eukaryota > Viridiplantae > Streptophyta > Magnoliopsida > Asterales > Asteraceae > Tanacetum > Tanacetum coccineum. Next base: position 46,806 of record BQNB010035816.1, on the reverse strand, counting down.
ACAAGCCCAATGAAAATTCTAGTAAACGAACGCATCTAGTTTCTTAACTAATCTGTCTAAAGCTCAAATTGAATAAGCTCATAGCCGAATAAGTTTCAATACAGAAAATAAGCCACGATTACAGTTTCCATAAGCTAATAGATTAAGCACACCGAAATAAGCAAATCAAAGCGAAACTAATGTGATTAATAAGCACTAAGAATACTAGCGAAACAAATACCTATTTAGTACTACAAATAAGCACTCAGAATAAGCCAGGAGCATTAGAACACTAGATAAGCTATTTAAAATAATGAAATAAGCAACAGATCTCGAAACTAAAACAATAAGCTAACTTAATTTAAAGCTAAAACGAGATCTATAACTAAGATTACTAAATATGCCTATATGTAAATAAAATAAGAACTCAACTACATCAAAAAGCAACGAAAACAAGCAACAATGACTTAAAATAAGCAATAAGCACATTATCGAGTCATATGACCAATCGGAAATAAGGCACTAAAGCTCATTAAAAGTTCTGATCTAACTAATTTAGCTCACTTACCAAATAAACTATTTAGAAAACTACTTAAACAGAAAATGAGAATTATAATTGTACAAAAAACGAATTAAGCACTTAAATAAGCTAGATCGAACTTATTTGAGCTTATTATTCTGAAAAGTTTTTAAAATGATTGAGAATGAATCGAATGAGTTGGGAGAGCTTTTAAAAGTCATTTTCTAGTCCTTTAAGAACTTTTGAGAATGATAAGCCATAAAAATAAGCACGAATAATCAGCTTATAGAATAAGCTACACCGAAAAAGAAAGGATAACGAGAGTTTAATCACATAATAAGCAAAACAAGATCTTAAATCAACTTCAAACCAAATTTATTACATCATATTAAAAATCTTGAGAAATAAGCAAAGTACATTGAGTAGAAAATGAGAAATAAGCTACTACAAATTTGAAATAAGCTAAAAATAAGAAAACTAAACTTAAAAACTAACTAACTAACACCCCAAAAGTAAGGGGTGGCGTTTTGCTTTATAGGGCCAAGGAAGGTTGAAATTGTAATTTTTCTCAATCATTGGGAAATCATTCCACCAATCATAGCCTTGCATCCGGTGTCACACGGATTGCAAAAGTGAAAAGAGTAATCCAGCCATTCTCATGATGATACGTGCCCTCGTGCCAGCTTTAATTCAACGCAACGAGTGTTGTTCATTTGATCCATTTCTTTATTTGAATTGAGAGTATACAAATACCTCGCCACTTGTTGCTTCGTTATTGGCCCCTTCCATAGAGTGGATCCTCACGTGAGGATATATGATTTAATTCGGGGCACGTGAGCCACTCTCCATTCTTCAATTTCATTTCCATCACTGTGTCTTGGCAGCAATTTGTAATGATTGAATATTTGCCTTGCCACGTGGGCATAATGTATTGTCCTTTCTTGCTAGTGGGTATGCAAATGACCATTCTTATTTACTTTAGACGTTGTGATAGTGACGTCACTCTCAAATATAACAGATTTTCAATTCATTCTTTGTTTAGGCTTAAATTGGGCCAAATAATAATGGGCTGGCCCGGCCCATAAAATGGGTTACGGGCTGGCCCATTAAAATTCGAGGGTACCATTAGACTTGTATCATCGTGCTCTTTCCAATCCCGTGCTCGGTTTTGTCCAGTTTTGTCTTTATTTTTGTCCTTTTCTTGATATCCGGTACCTGCACATACATAAACACAAAAAACAAACATATATTTGTAATTTTTATTATGTTTTTGGTCTTTTGGGTTCGTTTTTCATGGTAAATGATATGTATAAAATAGCAAATATCATTCTTCGACTTTCCTAGTGTGTTTATTTAGGATGATGTAGGCTTTACTATTTTGAGAATATCCTAAAAATACACCTTCGTATATCTTTGGGTCAAACTTAGTAAGGTAGTCTTTGGTGTTCAAAATGAAGCACTTGCTTCCAAACACTCTAAAATAATCTAGCGTAGGTTTCCTACCTCTTAAAATCCGTAAGGTGTTTTTCCTAGAATGACTCTAATAAGAATTCGGTTGAGAATGTATGTTTAAGTATCTATGGCGTTACACCAAAACTTTTGTAGTAACGATTGCTCATTCAATATAGTTCTATTCATTTCTTGAAGTGTCCTATTTTTCCTTTCAACCAAGCCATTTGATTGAGGAGTACGTGGAGCCGAGAAGTTATGTGTAATACCATTGGCATTAAAAAAACTCTCCAAATTGCACCTCATTATCAAATTCTCTACCGTGTCGTTTCTTATCGACACTATTGAACAACCTAATTGGTTTGGAAATTTTCCTACTAAGTATTTTGAATTGATCAAAAGCTTCGGTTTTATCCTTAAGGAATCTAGTCCAAGTATACCTAGAGTAATCATCTACTATGACTAGGGTGTAACGGTTTCCTCTGTAACTTCATACGGATGGACCGAAGAGATCCATATGGAGAAGTTCTAAGCATCTAGTCGTTGAGACTATATTCTTAGCTTTGTGACTAGCATGAGCTTGTTTTCCCATTTTGCAAGCATCACAAAAATGTTGGTCAAACTTAAGTTTGGGTAGATTTCTAACTAATTCCTTAGAAGCCAACGATTGAATGAGACGCATGTTTGCGTGACCTAATCTCCTATGCCACAATGTGGAATTTTCATCAATCGTTGCTAGACAAATTTGATCCTTTGGCTTATTTCCTAATTTCATCACATATAAGCCTTTCTTCCTAATTCCTCTACCTATGACTCTACCGTCCTTAGTGATTTCACTATCATGTTTAGAGAAAGTTACTCTACACTTATTATCACATATTTGTCCTATACTTAGCAAGTTAAATCCTAAGTTATCAACATGTTCTACATTATCTATTTTGAGAGAGTCATTAGAAATCGTACCTTTGCCAATGATGTTACCGCGAAGATTACTACCAAAAATGACTAGTACTCCATGTTTTGTTGGAAGTGGAGAAACAGCTTTCGATACCCATATATGTTTAGACTTCCGACCTATCCTTGATCCATTCGTTGGGCTCCAAGTCGACTCCAAGGCATATCTATTTATATAAGACAATAACTCAAACATTTGGTCCTCAATATCTCATGGGTCCAAAGTTGTTAGTGCCAAACATCCCTTGCATTTGATGCAATTGGTTAGGATGTGAGAATGGAAGACACATTTCTCATGGCATGTAACTTTGATGTTGAAAGTTGTTCCAAGTTACGGGAAAGCCATGAGGTTGGTTTTGTCAACCAACAAGTCTTTTTGGTTGCGGTGTTTTAGGACGAGAATAATTATTATTGACTCTTCTAGGAGTTAGATTTTTTGATCTAAAATTAGGTTTCAAAAATCATACTCCGGGTTTTGACAATGGCTTATAGAATTGTTAAACTTTATTGTCACTAGCAACATGAATTTTGACTTTGTTTACAATTATGTGTTTTGGTCTAGGACCCAAAATAGATTTTTAAAAAGTCACAATTTTCTCAGATCCAGGCGTTGCTGGTGGCGGTCCCATAATTATTTTGGGGGCCGCCTGGTGAATTTGGGGGCCGCCCATATTTATGGGACCTCTATTAGAAGACGTCTTTTTATGAGCTTTCCTAAATTTTATTTCCTTAGTTCCACTAGATGATTCTTCAAATGAATTAAACCCTAAACCTAATTTATCACCGGAGGGTTTTTGATTACTTAACATTACATTTAAGCAATGTGTACTCTTTTCAAATTTGTTTAATCTAGTAGATTCTTCTTTGAATTTTTCATTCTCAATTTTAAGTGTATGACACTTTGCACAATCGAGATTAACTCCCTTGTTTTTCTCGAGTGTGGACAATTTATCTTTTAATTATTTAAGCTCATTTTCTAAATTATTTCTAGTAGCTTTTAACCTTTTGTTATTAGTGATTATCTTTAAACTCATTTTGCATAATTTATCATATTCATTGTCTAAAGCTAAATCATCAATTCATGAATTTTCATCACTGAAGTAGGAGGATTCGAAACATACCTCACTTGATGCATGAGCTACGATACACGTTTCATTTTGACCTTCTCATAATCTTCTTCACCGTTATCGCTCCAAGAGCCTCGACATAAAAGAATTTTTGGTTCTTGTCTTTCGGTGGTTTTGGACATTCTCCAATAAGATGATTCGGGTCGCCGCATCTAAAGCATTTTCTATCACTTTTACTGTTCTTGTCATCACAGCATATTTGGAACGTCTTTTTATTGTTCCGAGGTTGTCTCACGAATCTACCTCTTCTTTTAAAGAACTTCTTGAAGTCTCTTACCGCCATGGTATACTCTTCGTCTTCACTACCGGAAGTTGAACACTCTTCATCACTAGATTCTTTCTTAGCCTTTAAAGCAATAGATTTCCTTTCAACTTTTTCTTTGACTATTTCAGAATCTTTCTTGACGATCATTTCGTGAACTTTGAGGTTCCCGATAAGCTCATCAAGAGATAGTGACGTTAAGTCTTTCGACTCTTCAATCGCCTCGACCTTTGCTCTCCATTTAGGATGTAGAGCCCTAAGAAACTTCTTTATGTAGTTTTTGTTAGAATAACCTTCATCAATAGCTTTAAGACTAGTAATAATAGTATTAAATCTAGCAAAAGCACTATCTATAGATTCGTTTTTGAAATATACGAAGTTTTATTTTGGTTGAACCAAAATGTCGATCTTATTATCTTTGACTTGGCTATTACCTTGATGGGTGATTAACAAAGTTTTCCAAATTTCTTTTTTCGTATTACACATGAAAATTCTTTCATATTCTTTTCTAGGTAAAGCATTGTAAATAACTATTTTAGCTTTATTATTTTTTGCAAGTTTCTTTTTGAGATCATTGGGTTTGTTTTTTCAAAAAAGGTAACCTCATCTAATTGGTTTCCGGATTTTGTACATTATATTGAAATATAACCATCTGTTTAACATGCCAAAGTTATAGATCTTTTGATTATAAACTTTAGTGTCTCGCCTCGATTTTTCCAATAAATTAAAACTTTCACTTTTAAAAGTGGTGGTCTTTGCATGGATTGCCCTTCTAGATTTTGTCGGGTACAATAGATCGATACAAGCTTTAAAATTATAGTATTAATATTTTTTTAAAAATCTTATGTGACTTGGCTCTGATACCAATTGTAGGAAACTAGAAGGGGGGGTTGAAAAGTTTACCGGTTAATTATCCATTTTAAAACTTTGCTTATAAAATGGTTTGATTCGAGTTGTATGTCAATCATTCAACAATATGAATCACAAGTAAACTATTTAATGTAATGAACTAAATAAACAATAACAATATAAAGAAATAAGGAAAGAAACGATCAAACCAAGACACCAAGATTTATAGTGGTTCGGCTACGAAGCACCTCTTCGCCCTACTCCACTCCCCGAGTACTCCACTCGATATTTCACTATGTCAATAAGCTCCCTTTAGGCGGAGAAAACCGTTTTCACGTTGCTTACTTTCTTTTTCGACACTAAGCTAGATGTCGAGTCCTAATCTTAGCTAGAACCAATCTAAGACTTCACTAAGTCTTTATACACTCACAAGATATATACTCTTGGATTGACACACAATCCAATTTACACAAATATACAATTTACTCTATTGGAAATACACACAATCTAATTTAAACAACACAACAAAGAAAATACAATGAAGATTTGTGATCTTGAAGAGGAGGAAAAAGATCACTTGATATCAATTTGTTTCTAGATGAATACGATTATTCTTCTCTTGCACTTGATTAGAAGAAGGGTGGAGAGAGAAATTAATCACTTGAAACAGATCATGCTATGGTTAGGAGTCAAGATATGTGTTAAGAAAGAAAGAAAAAAGAGAGAAAAGTAGATCTGAGAAAATTCGTTGGCAAGAGGTTCTGTTTTTTAGATGGGGTGGCCTAGTATTTATAGGGGACAAAAAATGACCGTTGCTGGTGGCGGTCCCGGCGGTCCCTTATATATAAGGGGGCCGCCAGGCCTAAAAGGGGGCCGCCACTAGACTCCGCTCCCTTTTTTGTCCTTTTGTGGTGAAGGTTGTATCTGTTATAGAACCTTCTATTTTGGGGGGAAAATTTGAATTTCAAATTTTATGTTTTTAATAAAACATTTCTTTTAATGAATAAATATTTTGTTTTTATATTTTTATAAAAACACATTTGTAGAAATGTAAGGTTTAAGGAAAATATTTTCTTGATCACTAATCATGTTTAATGATTTGTTTATCCATACCTTAAGTGATTAATCTTAGAAATAGAATTTTATGATTAGTAATTTATAAACGTTTAATTTTATCGTAAACGTTTTCACATTTTGTTATTATCAAAACATTGAGAGGTCGAAAAATATAAATAACGTTTTTAGACATTATTTGTATTAACAATCTCTCCCTTTTTGATGATGACAAAACATAAACTAATTTAGTATAAAAATAGAAGTTTATAAACTATTAATGAGTTTAATTCTATTTCTCCCCCTTTTGTCGAATCCAAAAAGGTTGATCGTCGAGTCATAGTAGAGAGAAAGAAATCGACGATAAAAGACCCCCCCTTGATGTAAGCTCCCTCTTGTTCGGGGCACCAAGGGATCGATCTTATGATAATTTGTTTGCTACAAAACAAGGTTGAAAATACAAGTGCAAGACAATTATTCTTCAATATAACACATTGTATTTAAACTAACAAAAGAAGATTTTCATTCTACCAACAAGAAAATCATACATTAGCACAACCAACTAATACATTCATGCAAAATAAAACTAGAACTGATACAAGATAAGGAGACATAATACTACATAAGTCCTAAATGATTCATGATTAATAGAAATGACTTTATAAACAAAATGTCTTTACATTTTCCATTATTAAACCATTTGAAAAGGGTCTATGGTGGAGGTGGAAAATGGGTTGTAAAGGCGGTAGTTAGAGGGTGGTGGAGTTTCATCTAATGTCACGTTGAGTAATTCTTTGATTTTCCTAGTGTGTTTATTAAGATTGATATAGGCTTTACTATTTTGGGAGTAACCTAGAAAGACACCTTCGTGTAGAAAACGGACGAGAATGTATAAAAACGTTCAAAACGACAAACATAAAAAACGTACAAAAACGTAAAAAATATTGCCACATAATTACGAGTCAAGGTGACCTAGAATTTCGTCTCCTTGCTGTTAGAACCCCTGCAAACCAAGTAAGAAACAATAAAACCAACTAAACTTAGGAAATGAAATGAAATAAGACAAAACATAATTAAAAGATAAGCAATTAGGGGTGCCTCCACGAAGTGCTTTTGCTTTTCGTTCGAGGTCCTCTAGCTTGAATCCACCCTCATTTACTAGGTAATAGGGTGTTTATCCCTTCACTTGGGATCAAGTGAGGGTGGAAGTAGCAATAGACACCATTAGGGTGTAAGTATGCTACAGGATAGGGAAATAATGAATAGAAATCATACCGTCTAGGAGATATAATGTCCCTATCTACCTTACATGGTTTAGATGTTTTGAACACTCCATATAAGGGACTCATTAGTTGAGTATGAATGAAAGGCTCAGGATTAATGATAACTAAATGCACCTAAATCTCCGTATAATGTGACTGAGGGTCTTTAGTGAGAAGTCTTTCAAGCTCCTCTAAATCCTTAGTAGGACTACATTCTGCACCTTCGTCAACCATGATGACATTCAAGATCTCGTCTTCGAATTCTTCTAAAAGATCATCTAATATTGATACAGTAGCCGGTGCTACATAATCTTCGTTAGGTGGTGTGGCGTGAATGGTTTTCAGGATCAAAGGTTGTATAATATCGTCTATAACATCAGGAACATTAGGTGTGAGGAATTTCCTAATTCGTTCTACGTCTTCAACCGTAATATCCCACATATAAAAAATATCCCCATCATCACCATCTTCCTCCTGATCCTCCTCTAAATCAACATCTTGTTCACAAATACTATCCTGAACTATATCTTGTCCCATTCTATTTAGGTTATCAGCTCCTATTCTAAATAAGTTATCCAAGATCTTATCTAAGTCGAAATCCTTCTTATCTACAAGAATGTTAGTGTAATGTGGTGGTTGCGAAGCGAAAAAATTAGGTGTCTGAAGCCGTAGGAGTGATTAATTAGTGGATTCTTTCCATAGCTCTTTATTTAGCAATGTATAGATTATATTATGCTATAATCATACATTCAATGTCTACATCGTTGCTCACATTGGTAGATACAAAATAGTTCTTAGGATAGGGTTGAATAGGTAGGGAACAAGGGTGTTGAGGAGGTAAGTTATGAGAATACGGATAGTTAAACGTACTACTCTTATTCCGGTGAAAAGAGTCAAAATCTGCCTCATCGTAATTTGTTGGATTTCTTCTGGATCGAACATTATCCCACAATTGCCTTTCTTTCACAACTTCATACTCCCAGTACTCGTTCATCGTCATGTTCTCAATATCAGGCTCCATTTCCATGTTTCCTGAAAATTAAACAAGAGATAACAGTAGATTATGCTTGATGACATCAAATAACGTTACATTTATACCATCATTTATCTGAATAAATTATCCACTTTTATATAATTATTACAAGAATCGTTACTGTAATTCTTAAGTTGTAATGGTAGTAATTTCCAGAGGTGAATTTGTGAAGACTGCTAAAGGCGCGCTTTTGGAGCCCTTATAACGATAATATTTGAAGATTGCTTATTTCTGCCCAATACGCCGTATCCAGAAAGACATGACGGCTATCAGCGCCTGGACTCCACAAGAAAACAACCATTCTCATTCCCAATATGAATAGACTAATTCCTTCATACCCGTATCCACTGGATAACCATTAAAAAGATTGGTCATAAATAAATTTTGGGGAAGCTATATCTGATTGATTATGAACGTAGCTACGCACATCCAAGGAAAACACCCTAATACTATACGCCGTATATGACCTCATTAATACGGTTTATCCAGTCTTTTACAGACACTATAAATAGATAGACTACAAAAACGAGCTATCAGTTTGCAAAATCAATATTTCTATACAGACACATAAAAGACGATTTTCTGAAGAAAAGAAGAGCAACCAAAGGTCAAGCATCGATCACGATTCCATAGAAGACACCGTGTAATTCCTATACTCTTGTAATCATTTAATTTTGGTATCGTTCGGTAAAACGTTTAGTTTACCTTGGTTATTTGACCACGCTTGTATAATTACAATGGTTATGGGCTAATACCCTAGGGTATTAGCCATCTTAATGAAGATTTAATGTTTGGTTTGTTTTAAAATCGATCTCTTAATTTATCATTAAAAGTTTAATTATGTTTATCGCATGATACTTGTCTACGTGTTTGAATATGCGACCTGTCATTCAATTGGGTCTAGTTACGCCTAACAAGTGAACTAGATACTGGGATAGCTCTCCATATCGTGTTTTATATTACTGGAATAATAGGATCACAAATAATGTTCTGTCTTTGTCTTTAAATTATGAGCTTAGTTGGACCGGCTGGTGACCCGTGATGTTTCAACAAGTATGTTCTTAATTAATTGATAAAGATTTGAACAGTGAACTACTAGTATATAAAATACCGTCAAACAGTAAGTGGGTAAAGTCCCGATGGTCTAGGGTTTGACAAGATCACCATTGCTTTAATCCCTAGATAGATTATAATTAAACTAAAAGGATGCTTTATGCGGATACGTTAATTGTGATAGGATTCAACGTGTCTAGGTCTTAGGATGATGTCCCGCCTAAGTCTTAAGAATGATATGCCGCTTCGAGATAAGAAATCATTGCACTAACTAAACAAACCAACGTTTAATCGGATTTAATATGGCTAATACGGTTTTCTATCATTTGGCTTGTACCGCTCTTTTATCTTCTGATTGTTTTCTTGCATGTTTATTGTGTTTAGAATTGATTATTGTCACCATAAAACCTGTGCCAGTCTCTGAGGCTGAAAACCCCCCATTACCATTAGAAACATATATAGCACAGGTTTAACAAGTAATTTGAATTAACTTAATTAGAGTAATTAAATACTGATAGAATATAAGGTTAACGACCTCCTCTTAGTGTTCGACACCCTACTTACCACGAAACTTCACCCGATCATGTACACTGCCCGTTAAAGTGTTGTTTTAGGATAATTCGGCTAAATATAAATTTAAAACTTGGTAATCAATAAATTGACTCTACACGACAGCACATCAAGTTTTTGGTGCCGTTGCCGGGGAGTGAAAAAGTTTAACCTTTAATTTTATTAGTATTTCTAACCAGTAGTTTAGAATAATTTAATTAGTGTAATTTAATTCTGCTTGTATTTAATTTAATTGTGTGATTTAATTGTGTGTTTAAATTCCCGCATTATTTAATTGTTTTCTAAGTATTCTATTCTGATAGATCAACTGATACGTCGTATCCACCAGTTGGATACGACGTATCGACCTTTCTACTCAGAACAGCGTATTGATCTCTACAGTCTAAACAATGTATTTGTTCTTCTAAAAAAATACGGTGTATTTTGTGTAATCAATACGGCGTACTGACCTTCAGCAGACCATACGGCGTATTCAAATTAATTGAATACGACGTATTGATCATCTGATACACTAACAGTAGCTATTTTTCGTATTGGATTTCCCGTTTATTGTGTTCTCTCCCGAGAGGGCACATCCTATTGATCATTTTATACTTATTCTCAAGAAAACATTTGACGAACAATGGCAGAACCTATTCTGAATAAAGCTCGAGCTGAACAAAATATTGTTGAGCCAAGTATCGAAAGCAATGTGAAATATGAACTCGGTGAGGAATTATTAAAGGAGCCATGTAGTAACACTTACAGCAGAAGGGTTGAAGAAGATGTGGTCGGCCACATCGCTAAAATTCTTGAAATACTCGATCTGATCAAAATAGCCAGTGTGGACCCTTTTCAACTCCGCATGAAGACTTTCCCTCTCTCCCTTTCTGGGGACGCAAGAAAATGGTGAATAAACGAGGGAGATGGAAAAATCAACACTTGGGAAGAATTGGTGAATTAATTTTTCAGTAAATTCTATCCCCTATCCTGTCCCAGCAATTATGATAAAATGTGCGACGATGATGAAGAAGGTCATGATCCACTCGAATTCATAACCTGGAGGAACTCAAAATTCAAAGACCATAAAAAGTTGATGAAACGACTAAACGTGCATTATTACATTCTTGGGTAGAAGTGGGAAACAATGAAGGAATAATGGATGAAGTCGTATCAAGCGACAATGATAGAGATCATACTAATTCATCCATGATCACAAAACCCGAGATAAATATTGCTGATGAATTCTTAAAAATATTGCATGACAACTCCTTCAATGGTGTGGACGGAAGTGACGTTACCGACCACATTGCAAAAGTGCTCAAAATAACCGAATGGATCAAGATTCCTAATGTGGATAAGGATGAACTTCGATTACACGTGTTCTCAAAATCACTTAGTGGAGATGCTGAGAAATGATGGAACGGTAAAGTAATAGCTACTACCTGGAAGGAATTAGGCGATAAATTCTTCCATAAATATTACCCATTGTCCCATGCCTACAAAAGTAAAATTCCATATGACTTGGACCACGGAACGGATTACTTTGAATTTATATATTGGCTGGCATCAAAATTTGACAACTACTGGGAGCTAGACAAGAACATCAAAAATGGACTATGGGAGTTTTATGTGAATGGAACAACTAAAGGAACGATTGACGACCTCGTCAAATACAACAAACCATACGAGGAAAACAACAAAAAGACATGCTTAGATTTATTTTTCAAACCTTACTTGGATGAGCAAGATGGAAAAGACATTTACGAATTTATAGATAGAGATTATTCTCTGATACCAATTCCCACTCATCACGACATCGGCATCCCAGACGAGTTGTGTCAAACTGAAGAATTCACTGTCGTACGGTATTCGATAGGATCTTGTGAAGAATTCATCACTGTGGGTCCAAGCAAAATTAATACTATGGAAAAACCCCTGGTAGCATGTCTTGTATTTACCACGAACTCTTTAATAAAAAAGATAGTGGATGGGCCATAACGCGCACCAAATGAATGAAGAGGAGTAAAAGGAAAAGGTCTAACTTAAAGACCGGCTGAAACAAAAGTGTTTCTCGAGAGACAACCCGGTCGTTTTTAAATTGTTTGAATTATTTTTAATTGTTTGCACGAGTCTGTCTTCCCAGACACTTCATACGGCGTATCGAACCCCTCTGGATATGGCGTATGGATGTGTCTATAAGTTGTAATTTAATTTCCAGTACCAATACAGCGTATCCAGGACTACCTATACGCCTTATCTAGCTGGATAACTATTCAGAGATTTGGTGAATAAAATATTTTAGGAAGATATATCAGATTGATTATAAACTTTGCGCACACTCCAATGGAAACACCCCAATACGCCGTATTGGCCTAGCCTAATACGGCGTATCCAGAATTTTTCAGACACTATAAATAGAAGACTCAAAAATAGGTTTTCAGTGTGCAAAATCATATTCTCCATACCATACACATAAAAGATGATTTTCTGAAGAAAAGAAGAGCAACCAAAGGTCAAGCATCAATCACAATTCCATAGAACACATCGTGTAATTCCTATACTTTTGTAATCATTTAATTTTTGGTATCGTTCGGTAAAACGTTTAGTTTACCTTGGTTATTTGATCACGCTTGTATAATTACAATGGTTATGGGCTAATACCCTAGGGTATTAGCCATCTTAATGAAGATTTAATGTTTGGTTTTTTTTAAATCGATTTCTTAATTTATCGTTGAAAGTTTAATTATGTTTATCACATGATACTTGTCTACGTGTTTGAATATGCGACCTATCATTCAATTGGGTCTAGTTACGCCTAACAAGTGAGCTAGATACTGGGATAGCTCTCCATATCGTGTTTTATATTACTGGACCAATAGGATCACAAATAATGTTCTTATTATTGGACCAATAGGATCACAAATAATGTTCTGTCTTTGTCTTTAAATTAAGAGCTTAGTTGGACCGGCAGGTGACATGTAATGTTTGAACAAGTAGGTCCTTAATTAATTGATAAAGATTTGAACAATGAACTACTAGTATATAAAATACCCTCAAACAGTAAGTGGGTAAAGTCGCGATGGGCTAGGGTTTGACAAGATCACCATTTCTTTAATCCCTAGATAGATTATAATTAAACTAAAAGGATACTTTATGCGGATCCGTTAATTGTGACAGGGTTCAACGTGTCTAGGTCCCGCCTATGTCTTAAGAATGATATGCCGCTTCGAGATAAGAAATCATTGCACTAAATAAACAAACCAGCGTTTAATCGGATTTAATATGGCTAACATAGTTTTCTATCATTTGGCTTGTACTGCTCTTGTATTCTTCTGATCGTTTTCTCTGCATGTTTATTGATCTGTTTAGAATTGATTATTGTCACCATAAAACTTGTGCCAATCTCTCAGTGAAAACCCCCCATCATCATTAGAAATGTATATAGCATAGGTTTAACAAGTAATTAGAATTAACTTAATTAGAGTAATTAAAATACTGATAGAATTATAAGGTTAACGACCTCGCTCTTAGTGTTTCGACCCATATTACACGAAATCTCCACCCGATCAGGTACACCGCCCGTTAAAGTGTTGTTTTAGGATAAGTCGGCTAAATATAAATTTAAAACTTGATAATTAATAAATTGACCCTACACGACATCACATCAAGTTTTTGGCGCCGCTGCCGGGGAGTTAAAAAGTTTAACCTTTAATTTTATTAGTATTTCTAACCATTAGTTTAGAATAATTAAATTAGTGTAATTTAATTCTGTTTGTATTAAGTGTGTGTTTAAATTCCAGCTTTATTTAATTGTTTTCATAAGTTCTCTGCCTTGTAGCATGTTTTCTTGTTCATTATTTCCAGCATAGGTTTATCATGGATGATCCAAACATCACTATGGAAGAATACATCAGACTCAAAGAAGAAAAGGCTCGAAGACATGGTCAAACATTTAATTGGCAAACTGCCACATACGGCAAGATGAAATATTGTATAAATGAGGACGATAGCTTCACGAATCTCGAAACTGAATACCCAGCTATAGTCTTTGACGATACATCCGATGCAGCACTCTCATGTGAACCTACGGTAAGTCCTCTTGAGATAACGAAATTGACTTTAAAATATCATTTGACGAATCCGATGATGAAGATTACATGGTAATTTTTGACGAAAATTCATTTTCTTGTAAAATAATTTTTGTCGATAATTCAGTAAAAAATTCGGAAAATGAGAATGATAAAGTCAATATGCCATCATCTCCTGTCACCATGAAACCTACGATTGGTTATATTGACGATTTAGACTTCTTTAAAGATTTTAAGAATAAATTCCCAACCATCGCTTATAATGATCTAAAGTTTAAATCAGACCCACTAGTTGAACCTTCTGTAAGTTCTCAACATATCGATAAATTTTGTAAACATCATTGTCGAATATGATGAAGAGGAACAAAATGTTTTATACTTTAATGATTCATTTCCTCTTGACGTAATTTTTCACTATAATCTGAAAAAAACGATCAAGGACAATGATGATAATATCGATATAACACAGCCTTCAAGTAGTAACGAAATAATTGATACTAAAAGATCAAATGAACTTCCTCCTGTGAACCTAATCACGAGAAAACAATCTAATAGTTTTCATACCAGTATTGTTTATCAAAGATTGAATGCTAATATCGTTAGCTGGAATTATTTTAACAACTGGATGCCATCAAATCTCATCAAAAATTGATATGCGCCATTTGGCATCCCGTTCGTCCCTAAGTGGTATTATAAGGATGGTGCTCACACACGAATATTACGGAATCCAAGGTACGTTTTTACTATGTTAAAATCTTTGAAAAATTGGTCCCCACAAATGAATACGGCGTATCATGGCAACACAACTTATTCTCCGTATCAACGTTTTAACTACTTTGACTAAGTAAAACATAATGTCCTATACGCGTATTGGACACTTCCCTATACGCGTGTGGGTATAAAAAACCCAACTAATTGCGGATACCTTTTGACACAACTTTTCACTCACATTAAAAAAAACAAAATTTCCGCGCCTCATTCATCTCGAATCTCAATCCATAGTTTGTTTTATCTCTCAAATCCTAATCAGAAGGTATGTTACCCTACTCTCTTTCTTTTAATTTCGAATAAAATTCGGGTTAGGGTTTGATTTAGAGTTAGGATTTGCGTTTTGCCGTATGCCCATTATATGCCCCATTTGAGTTAGTTAAATGCTGAGATTTGTGAATGTTGAATAAATAAAGTAGTGGGTCAAACGGGTAGAAATAGGGGAAAACCTAATTTTTTTCTCTACTGATACGATACGGCGTATTCATTTCGATGAATACGGCGTATCGAATATTTTCCCCAAATATCAGAACCTATACGACGTATTCATTATTCTGGATACGGCGTATAGGTAGCTTTTCAAAACCCTCAGTGTGGTCCCTTTAATACGGCGTATTCACTTACCAATACGCCGTATATTCATAAAAATCTCTGTACGGCGTATTTAATCTACCCTATACGTCGTATCTTCATAAAACCACTATACGGTGTATTTATCCCTATACGCCGTATCTACCCCTGGAATGAAATGGTTAAAAAGTAATTTATCTGTGTACTGACTTGATATTTCTTGCAGATATGGCACCTTTACCACACCGCGACCTAAGACACCCATGGCTCAGATACCAGGTTGAGGGATATGATGAGGGTATTATACACAGCTACGAGCAGAGGCTCGAGACGATATAGGGTAGGTCGGTTAACCGGGTACACGTGTTAGATTTTGCTAGATTGACTGATGGTATGAGACAGACCTTAGCAGATAGGCTGAGTATGATATATACTAGGGACGATGGGAATGCATTGTTTACTAGTCACGCATGGAGGAGGTTGTTTGAGATCAAGGAACCGTTAGTTAGAGAGTTCATGATGAGTTCTTTAGCACCTGTAGGATGAGTGATACTAAGATGGGGCTTGATGTTGCTGATTCCCTTTATTTTCAGCTCGGTGGAGCTAGGCGCAGGATGACATGGAGACAGTTTATTCTGGCGTTGGGATTACACACTGAGGAGGAGATGGCAGAGGCTGGGTTTGGAGCCTATTGGCAGGGTAGTGAGAGAGTGATCCTCGACAAGGGGGATCTTAGGGATTATTGGATGGAGATATCATTCGACAGGGACTTCTTGGGGCCTGCCCCCTCTTATGTTTTCATTCAAGACCCTGTGAGGAGACTATGCCACAAGATGATAGCCTGCAATATTTCTGAGGGGGGAGGGCAAGAACCTGAGGAAGGTATCCGGCGTATTGTTGATCTCTTCTATCTTCGCAGCATGGATCGGGGGACTGCTAACGTCCTATATCTATTAGCACAGTACCTATTTAGGCATGCTGAGGGGAGGAAGAGTGGAGCTAGGCTGTCTGAGGGTTACTTCATTGGGTGTCTTACAGCTCATTTTGGACTGGTTAGTGATCAGGGATTGAGGGGTTTGTCGCTGGTTGCCAGTGAGCTCTCGTTGATCGATTTGCATGAGTTTGGGAGGCTGAACATCTATTTGAGGGTTGGCAATACATGGGCTTGGTTAGCCCTGGGACTAGAGAGGCAGCAGGCTGGTGCTCCTGGAGCTCCTGAGGATGCTCCTGTAGTCGATGAGGGTGCTCAGGCTGTTCGAGCACCCATACAGGCACCTCAGCCGCCGCCACCCGCTCCTCAACACGGACTATGACACGTGGATCGACGAGGCTAGAGGTGGAGCTGCGCTAGTTGATAGCAGAGTGTTATAGGCTTGCGAGGAAGTTTGTTAAGAGCTCTCCTTAGCCGAGCAGACTAGAGTTATCCACCTGGATGATCAGCTGTGAACAGATCATGGATGCCAGTGGCCGTATTATCAGGCATTTGATTGCACCCTTTTCGGTAGCTCACGGGTTGTCGACAGTGGTTGTAGACCAGGACAGGCGATGCCAAACACTCCATAGCTACTCATAACTAATTACCAGCCCGACCCTTCGATCTTTCCCCTTTACTCTCTTAATTATATTATCTTTTTGTAGACTTGTATTGTATATTGATTTTTAGAACTTTGTCTACTGAATATATATTACGATATGATTTTTGGGTTATTTGTGTGTGTTAGAATCATGCCTGGCCAAGTTAAGGGGTTTTTTTTTCCCCCAAAAAAGCGAGGGGCACAACGTTTATTATTTTACAAAAAGGACTCAGCAATTTTTATCGCAAGGAGTCTTGATAATTCCAGAAGGAAAAAGAAAAAGTCAAACTTAACGACTGACTAAAACAAAAGTGCTTCTCGGGAGACAACCTGGTCATTTTTAAATTGTTTGTCGCATTTTTAATTGTTTGTACGAGTCTGTCTACCCAGACACTTCATACGGCGTATCGAACCCCTCTGGATACGGCTTATGGATGTGTCTGGACGTTATCTGTAACACCCCCATTTATACAATATTGCAGCGGAAGCTGATCTGGGGTATTACTTCAGGTATCAATAGTAATAACTTATAGAAAACGAATCAAAAAGAGTTGTTTTTGAAAACTCAGTTATCATTCATTATTTCATCAGAGTTTTTACAAAAGAGAGGTTCCAAAATCTAAAACACAAAGTTTGAATGATAACAGTTTTGCCATCTTCAAGTCCTCGCCACCTTCGTGCATAGTTGCTTAATTACCTGAGATTAAAACATGCTAAACGTCTACACAAAGGGTTGAGATAAATTCATAGTTTAAGTAAAATAGTTTGTATGCAAAATCGATTATGGGGTTACGTTGTTATACACCCGTTATTTGTAAAACAATTATTATTGTCATTAGCTCAGGAATCCAAAACCTTGGGATATATAATAATCACACGTTATAGCCCCAACGGGTGCCTTTGCCAAAACACCTGCAGTTATATTCTAATGATGTGCAATTGGTTACCGATTCGCTGGTGTACACAAGGGGTGGTCCAACCAAATAGATCTATCTCACACGATTCGCGCTCGACTCAGTAGAGTAATTAACTGGTTCTTGATATGGAGACTTAAAGGCAAATAGGTACTTAGGCAATAATAAATCAGGACAGAATTAAAAGAAAAATAATTGCATTTATGGTTTTATAGCATGTATCCCCCTCGCGAGTTTATAAAACATTTGAAAGATTTTTGGGAAATGTCAGGCTTATGAACTACTCTTAACAGTATGGGAAATGTTGATGATAGCAAAGGTATGAAATGAAGTATCGGCGTCGTCACACGCAACCTGGGGTTATATCGTTCAAGTCCTTAATTTGATTGTTATGTTTCAAAACTTTAATAAAGTTAATGTAATATCTTTGATTGAATTATTATGGAGTTTGTATCACGTTCTGGACATCATATTTCTGATGTCATTCAGTAAACGTTTGAGGAGATTAGGGCACTTTAATCCTAAACCCCAACAATCACCTCACGAGTCATTACGTTATACCAAGATGAAAATCCCCTTTTATGAAGCTCCCTAATTTGTGATACGATATAGATTCGTTTTTTTTATTGGTGACAGATTTTTAAAAAAAGCACATCGATGATGTATTTTATTAGTTATAAATAATCGGTTTTTAGCGTTTTTGCTCAATAACTGGAAATGATAAGCTACACCGTCAAGCGTTATTAAAGTTATGTCTTATATAGGTTTCTGAACCAACATTTCTACACTTTTTCAAAATGTTCCTTTTTAGACCTTAAGAATGAAAAATGGCAAAATATACCCTTGGGTTTTCACTTTTACAGTTTGGTCCTTCATAGTTTAAATAGATGTAAAAAAGTTAAACCTTGTATTTTGGAAAAGTGACATAATAGAGCCCTATTGTTCTAACTTTGATAAAATGACATTTTCACGTCCTTTTTAGTTATAAGTTCAGAATAGTATATGTTATATCCTTTTGCATGAAAAATGTATCGTTTTTAGTCCAAAATACATAATAATGATATTTTTCAATATGAAAGTATTTTATAAGGTTATAGCGTTATTAATATAAGCTAAATATAAAGGTTTAACATAACAAAAAGTTCAAAATAAACGATTCGTTAAGCTAGAAATCAAAAACGGGTCGAATTAGGGGTTTTAAATGAAACGCGCGGGTTTTTAGTTTATTAAATTATTTCAAGACTTTATAAAGTACTTATTATAATTTTAGATAAGCTATTAGATGATTATTACAATAGTTTTCAAGTTAGCTTATAGATTAAGCAAAAACATGAAATTAGGGTTTCATGAGCTTGGTTTGGATCAAAAAGGTAAAACACATATGTTTTTGAGTTCAAAGCTTTTAACAATAGTTTAAGCATGATCATATGAACATTATAAGGGTATGAAAACAGAATGTGAGTTTATGGAACCTGGTTTTGAGCTTATAGCTTGGAAACGGGTCGAAATCGGGACTTTTAGCTTCGTACGCCTAGAATAACAACTCCGTGGCTTTTTTTCTTGGTTTCTTCACTTTACTTCTGGTCTTGGGACTTCTATTGATCTTCTATTTCTGCTATGTAAGTATTAGAACTCCATTTGTGGGTAAGAGAGAAGTTGTGGGGGATGATTTGAATGGTGGTGTGGAGTTCGGCTTATATAGGGCTCAAGGAGCCTTTATGCCCAAGTTTTCTTGATAGATAAGGTTAAGAGCTGAATAAGGGATGCTATAGGATGAGTGTTGTGAGCTATGAAGGTCTAGGATAGTAGTTTAAGCAAGGTGGAAGGTTTTTAGGGTGTTTGTATGTTCGGCTAGAAAAAGGGCAACAAGGAAAGGATGTGGCCAACTTGGTGACCAAGAAATGGATTTAAGGTTCTTGTAAGCTGCTTATAGTTAAAGTAGCTTAGTCATAGAGGAGCTTGGTTGCTTGGTTGGGATTTAAAATGGGTAAAATGGAGGGAAAAGGTGTATCGGGTAGGATTAGGGCTCGTTTAGGGTTTTAATTCGTGTTAGGGCTAGGGTTTAGGATAGATTTAGGTTTAGGATTAGTGTTAGGATTATGACTTAGTGTTTAGGGCTTAGTTTTAAGTTTTAGGGCTTAATTTTAGGTTTAAAGTCAAATTAGGGTTTAGGGTTTTCATTTTAGGTTTTAAGGTTTTTAAAATATGTATGAGAGCTTAGGAGTAGAGTAATTAGGGTTTAAATATTGTATATTGAGTGTAGTAGCTTGTACAAAAGTGGTGGTAAAGAAACTAGAATGAAAACGATGGTAAAACGGCTATTTTGGATGTCATGCTTAATGACTTGTACATTGTGCTTTTAAGGACTTGTACCTTGACTTGGAGGGAGTTTATATTTCAATTGAGATGTTATATTACTTGTACATATGCTTTAGTAGCTTGTACATTTTCTTTAGATGTTAACTTTACATGAAATTAGGGTTTTAGAGGTATACGATAACGGTTTAAGGTCTGTCGAGATATAACGTTGTAAATGGTATATTATATGTGTAATATCACTTTGTAAAAATGATATTAAGATATTGACTTGACATGTTATGATGTTTGCTTGACATATATGAAGATAGGATTGCCATAGGTAGGTTGCGTGAGCTCGTTAACTTTAGTTATGCAAGTTGCGTTGCATATTGAGATATTGGTAAGGTAAGTAATGTAATTAAAAGTGAGAATTCCCTGAAAATTGTTGGTACATATATAATAGATTGTTATTACATTGCATCTAATTACTTGGCATGGATATTACATTGATGAAAATTTGCGGGTTGTTATAGTCCCCCATCCTTATAGAAATCTCGTCCCGAGATTTAATTGGATGATGAAGTAATTTTTGAAAATAGATGAGGATATTTGCCACGAATTTCATCTTCGCGTTCCCATGTAAATTCTGGTCCTCTTTTAGAGTTCCATCTCACTTTGATTATAGGAATGCGGCTTCGTTTTAGTTGCTTGATTTAACGATCCATAATTTCCACTGGTTCTTCTACAAAGTTGAGTTTGTCGTCGAGTTAAAGTTCTTTCATTGGAATGATGAGAGATTCATCGGATAAGCATTTCTTGAGATTAGAAACGTGGAAAGTATTGTAGACATTACTAAGCTCTTCAGGAAGCTCTAGTTTGTATGCCACTGGGCCAATCCGTTCAAGGATTTTGAATGGTCCAATATATTGGGGGTTAAGCTTTCCTTGTTTTCCGAATCTAAAGATACCTTTACGAGGTGATACTTTTAACATAACGCGATTGCTAACTTGAAATTCTAAAGGCTTTCGCCTTACATTGGCGTAACTTCTTTGTCGATCTCTTGCAGCTTGCAAGCGTTGACGAATTTGCATGATCTTTTTAGTGGTTTCATGAATTATTTCTGGTCCCGTGAGTTGAACATCTCCAACTTCGGCCCAACAAATAGGTGATCTGCACTTTCGACCATAAAGTGCTTCGAATGGTGCTGCCTTGATACTGGCATGATAACTGTTATTGTAGGAAAATTCTATCAATGGTAAGTGTTTATCCCATCCTTTCCCGAAATCTATAACACAAGCTCGCAGCATGTCTTCGAGTGTTTGGATGGTTCTTTCACTTTGTCCATCGGTTTCAGGATGATATGCTGTACTCATGTCTAATTGAGTACCCAAATCATTTTGCAATGATTGCCAGAATCTGGATGTGAAATGACTGTCATGATCCGAGATGATGGATATTGGCACGCCATGTCGAGAGACTATTTCTTTGATGTATAACCGTGTAAGAGTTTCCATACTATCTACGTCGCTCGTAGTAGTTTGAAATTCTGCGGATTAGTAAGGCGATCGACAATGACCCAAATGGTGTCATGTCCGTTTGAGGTTTTAGGTAACTTTGTGATGAAATCCATTGTTATTCTTCCTATTTCCATCATAGGTAATTTCCAGTGGTACCAGTAAGCGGATGCTTTTGTTTTCCCTTTACTTTCTGCTGTAAACTTAGAACTTGTTAAACATTTTGCCACAGTATCCGCATGTTTGCTTCATGTTAGGCCACAATAGAGTTTCTTTAGATCGTGGTACATTTTATCAGAACCTGGGTGTGACAGGAATATTTTGATTTATAAGACTCATACATGATCAAGTCTCTTAAACGCCAAAAAAGTTGGTAACCAGCTTCGATTTTTTGATACAACGAGTTCCATAGACGTATTTTAAATGATTTGTCCCTTCCTCGTTAGGTTTTCGGTCTTGACATTTTCTTCCTATGAGGGCTTTATTTTGAGTTGGAATTTGTGATGGGATGGTAATTTTTGGTGAAGGGTCATGACTAATGCTCTAACTCAGAGTGGTTTGATTCGTTCCTTCCAGCTTAAGGCATCTGCTACAACATTTGCCTTTCTAGGATGGTAGCAAATCTCACAATTGTAATCTGCAAGCAATTCTAACCAACAACGTTGTCTCATGTTCAACTCTTTCTGATCAAGTATATGTTGAAGGCTTTTATGATCAGTGAACACAGTACACTTTATGCCATACAGATAGTGTCTCCAAATGTTAAGAGCAAACACTACTGTTCCTAATTCGAGGTCGTGTGTGGTATAGTTCTCTTCATGAGGCTTGAGTTGTCGGGATGCATATGCAATAACTTTTTCTCTTTGCATTAACAACGCTCCTAAACCTTGATGTGATGCATCATAATAAACGACAAAGTCATCGTTTCCTTTTGGTAATGCTAAGATTGGAGCTTCATACAATTTTTTCTTTAACAGCTGAAAAGCCGACTCTTGGTTTTATCCCCAGATATACTTTGTGTTTTTCTGGGTTAATTCAGTCAAAGGCTTTGCAATCTTTGAAAAATCTTTGATAAATCTCCGATAGTAGCCGACGAGTCCTAAGAATTGGCGTACTTCTGTGGGTGTGGTAGGAGATGCCTAATCTTTAACTGCTTCAATCTTGGCGGGGTCAACGTGAATTCCTTGACTGTCAATCATGTGCCCGAGAAATTGCATGATACTGATCCAGAAATCACATTTGGAGAACTTAGCATACAATTTCTCTTTTTTGAGTAATTTCAGGATTATTCTCAGGTGATCTTCGTGTTCTTATTTGTTACGAGAGTAGATGAGAATATCATCAATGTACACTATCACAAATTTATCCAAGTATGGTTTACACACACTGTTCATGAGATCCATGAATACAGCAGGTGCGTTAGTTAAACAAAATGGCATCACTTGGAATTCGTAGTGTCTGTACCGCATTCTGAAAGCAGTCTTAGGAAAATCTTCATCCCTGACTCTCAGTTGGTGATAGCCTGATCTCAAGTCAATTTTCGAGTAAACACTCGAACCTTAAAGTTGGTCGAATAAATCATCGATCCTGGGTAATGGGTAAGGATTCTTTACGATGAGTTTATTCAACTCCTGGTAGTCGATACACATTCTGAAAGATCCGTCTTTCTTTTTAACAAATAAGACAGGAGCTCCCAGGGCGAAGTACTTGGTCGGATAAAACCTCGGTCTGCTAACTCTTGTAGTTGGTTAGATAATTCTTGCATTTCTGAAGGAGCTAATATGTAAGGTGCTCGGGCTAATGGTGCCGCTCCTGGAATTAAATCGATTTGGAATTCTACTTGGCGAACTAGGAAAAACATCTGAAAAAATTCTGGACTACGGGGATATATTTAGTCTTTTCTCATCTGATTCTTTTCCATTACTTGGCTCTGAAAACTTGATAACCTTGGGTATATTACTTTCGGGTTTTTATCAGGATATGAGATTTAGTCGAGTTTTACTTTGATCACCTCGAATGATTAGAGTTTCACCGTTGATAGGAATGTGAACGAGTTTCTCGTCACAGAGAATTTTGGCATGATACTTAGACAACCAGTCCATACTAATGACAATGTTGAAACTACCGAGTTTAATTGGCATGAGATCAATTTCGAAAGGTTGATCTAACAAAGTTAGAGTGCAGCCTTTGATAACGGTGTTTGTGCTTACTAAGTTTCGTCGCCATTTCGATGGTCATAAAAGGTATCTATTGTTAAAGGAGGAATATTTAACATAGAGGCAAGAGATATGGATATAAAGCTTCTATCAGCTCCAGAGTCAAACAATACTTTGGCTAAATGCTAATTTAGAAGAAAGGTACCTGTAACCACGTTTGGGTTTTGATGAGCATTCTTATCTCTTAGCATGTAGGCTCTTTCCTGGGCATTGATGTTGGTCTTTTGGCACTAATTTGTATAATGCCCTTTTTCTCCACATGCATGACATACAATTGTCACTGGTAGTTGATTACTTCCAGTGGCTGGCTTCTTGTTTCGGCAGTTCTTGGTCAAATAGCCCACCTTGTTGCAAATATTACATTTACCAGTACAAGGTCCGGTGTGATGGATATTGCATCTCTTTCATAATGGGAGGTCTCCGGCATACCTATTGTTTCCAGATGGAGTAACATCATAAGCTCTAACAGCTTTTTGCCTTCGGTTTTGTTGTAGTTGATGATTGTTGTAGCGATTGTTGGTGTTGGTGTTACGGTAGTTGTTGTTGCTGCGGGAGTTGTTGTTGAAAGTTCTTCTGTCATCAAACTTTCGTTTGTTGTCACTTGATACTTGCACTAGAGTATGCTTGGTTACTTGATCCATTAACCTTTGGGCTATGTTAATGGCTTCCTCTAAAGTTTGAGGTTTAGAGGCAGTAACATTTCCTTCAATGCTTTGAGGTAGTCCCCCGATGAAAGCTTCCAAGAGTTTCTCGGTGTTTGGCACCATGTTCGGGCATAGGATTGTTAATTCTTGGAATCTTCTAACATAAGGTTTAAGATCATTTCCCTTTACAGTCAGATTGTAAAGTTCTTCTTCCATTTTTCTAATTTCAGTCCGGGGACAATACTTGTTCGTCAGAAGCCTTTTTAACTCAGTCCAGGTGATTTGATTGGCTTGCTCTACTCCCACAGGCTGGGCATGTGCATTCCACCATGACAAGGCATCGTCAGTTAGAGTGCCAGTAGCAAATGTTACTTTGTTTTCTTCATCACATCTGCTACGAGAGAAATACTGATTCTGTTGTTTAACCACGGTTAAGGGCAAACTGCTCCTTTCAGTACCATTGAAGTAGAAAGGTTGACAGCTAATGAACTCTTTATAGTTTCCCGTTTTTACTACAGGAGTTCCAGTAGGACCGGTGTTCCTGTTGGGATTACTAGTATTTGACATGGTGCTGCTGTGCTCTAGAGCGCAGTGACACTGTCAGCAACTAGTTTCCTAATCGCAGCTTGAGTCATGGCCGGTGCTTCAGATGTTGATGTCCTTTTGGGAGGCATTCTATCAACAAAAGATAACACATAAGAATGATATCATAAGTCTAAAATTGTTTAAAGAGTAATGCTTATTTTTCTTTAAAATGCTTAAAGTTTATGAATTAAGCATTGCTATGAGGGTGATGAAGATGAAAATGATGCATATGATGATGATGAATGATGATAATGAATGATGATGATGAATGGTGATGATAAATGGATCGGTATTATGAAACAACAAGGTATATAACGGGATTGCCTTTGTATTAAGAACAACTTGCCTTAGTACTATACATAGTCAAGATTTGACAAGTGTTTTTATTTATACCACACATCCCGTGGCTAGGTTAAAAGCTAATACTAGTATCTAAGCTAGTAGTTGGGTGGTCATTCCATACGATTCTTGAGTTCGTTGATAGAGTCTTGGAGATTTTCCATATCCACTTGGTGACGAATCTGCATGTCGTTGATAATGTCTCCTAGTTCAGTAATCCTGAAGCGGGCTAGAGAAATCTTATGGTTACTTCCCATTTGTTTCCTCTGGAGTTTGGTAATTTGGGCACGAGCTTGTTGAAGTTCAGCTTCCAAAATATCAAAATCTTGTTGGATAATTACTCGTCCTTTTCCGAGACCTTCTATGTTGTCTTCAATATGCTCAATACGATCAAGAGAGAGTTCTCCTAAATGATTTAGAATTTATTCTATTTGTTCCTAATTGAAATAGATCTATAACTTGTCTTTCGAGCGCTTTCGCTCTATCTCAAGGACTGAGTAGTAAGGAAAGTAGAGGAAGACGATCGACCTTGTTTCTTAGGTGACAGAAATTCTTCTAGAAGAAAGAATTCTTGAGGATTAGGTATTGAAGATGGAGGTATGATAGTTAGAGGCGGGATAGGTGATTTTTTAGTATAAAATGCTTGCAAAACTTTCATGTAAGGGTCATTATGAAATAACGATAGAGTCAGTGAAGCTAGTGGGACTGTACCAAATGAGTTTGAAGAACTAGAATAGGTTTTTCTCGGTGATGTGAAAATAATCATCTGCAGAAGCCAGGAGATAATTCAGAAGATTTGGAGGAAAAGGATCCTGACATTAGAAGTAGGATGGTCGGGAAAAAGACATCGTTCTGTTTAACACCCAGCGGTAAATAACATAAGTTATTTATTTAGTAATATAATAGTTATGTATCTTTACATACCATTTCGGAAGATATAGCGGCACGGAGGACTTTCTTAGATGGAAAAAGAAAAATAGTTATAGTTAAGGTTTCAACCTTGTTCTCTATAACGTGGCTCTGATACCAAATCTGTAACACCCCATTTTTCATATAGCAGCGGAAGCTAATCCTGGGGTATATTCAAGTACATAGTTCATAATCATAGAAAACTAATCAAAAAGAGTCGTTTTTGAAAATTTAGTTATCATTCATTATTTCATCAGAGTTTTACAACGAACGGTCCAAAATTTAAAAACAAAGTTTGAATGATAACAATTTTGCCATCTTCAAGTCCTCGCCACTCCGTGCCATAAGTTGCTTAATTACCTGAGATAAAATATGCTAAAAAGTCAACACAAAGGTTGAGTGATATTCATAGGTTTAAGTTAAATAATTTGAATGCAATTCGATATTAGGTTACGTTGTTATACACCCGTTATTTGTAAAACAATTATTATTGTCATTAGTTATTGAATCTGATGCTTGTGATTATATAATAATCAAAGTTATAGGCCCCAACGGGTGCTTTGCCAAAACACCCGCAGTTATGATTTAATGGTGTGAATTGGGTACCGTATACACTGGGACCCAAGGGAGGCCAATCTAATAGATCCTATTCCAAACATTCGCGCTCACTCCGTTAGAGTAATTAACGTTAGATATTGGGGACTTAAGGGCATAAAAGTAGTTATTGGCAATTAATTAAATCAGGATAGCATACAGAAATAATTGCATTCATGGTTTATAGCATGTATCCCCTACACGGGATTATGAAAACTTTGAAATATTGAAAAATGCGAGGCTATGATCACCTTAACAGTATAGGGAAATTTGATTGATAGCAAAGGTATATGAAATAAAAGTAACGACTTCGTCACACGTAATCTGGGGTAATATGTCAACTCTTAGTTTGATTGTACTCTAGAACTTTGAGAAAGTTTTAATGTTATTTGATTGAATATGTTTTACATTATGTTGAATATCATCTTTGATAGAAATTATTATGGAGTATTGTATCACCGTTCGGGCCATCATAATTCAGAGGTCATTCAGTAAACGTTTGAAGAGCTAGGGCACTTTAAATTGTAAACCCAACAACTCAGTCAGAACGTAATACTGTTGATCCCAATCACAGATCTTTAACTCCTTAGCTTGTAAGGTTTAGTACCCATGGATAAATCCAAAAATACTAAGAATAAAACTCTGAGTGAATGATATAAACTATGCGGAATCTAGTTTATACCACTAAGAAGTATAACAATAAAGTATGATTAACACACAGTAAATACAATCAAAACAATAAGCCTCAATATAATAATATGAACACTCTTTAATAGTGTTAGGGTTTACAACCTTGAAGCTATTACAACTCTATGTGTTTGACGTATATTCTAGATGAGAGAGATGATGAATTCTATACCCTAGGACCTCCTTTTATACACCAAGGAGTCCTAATGGGCTTACAATATTCTACAAAAATAGATTATCCTTAAAGATCTTTTCTATATATATATATATTCATTCTTATCCTATAAACACGTACAAGATCTTGATCTTCAAGTAATATTTGACTTTATCCATCCAGCAGTTGTAACTCTTTCAATAGTTGTAAGTCTTGAACTGGCAGCATTAATTTGTTGAAGACAGTGGTAACTCAGCACAACAGCACTAATTGATCATAAGCAGTAGTAATCACTTAGTATAAATATTCTGTCTTCACCTTTGAGCAGTTTTAACTTCTATTAATAGTAGTAACTTTATACTAACAGTATTAACACTATACTAGCAGTAGCAACATTACACTACCAGTATTAACTACTTAGCATAATTTACTGAATAGTACTAAGCTAATCTTGACAGCACTAACTTGTACCTGAGCAGTTGTAACCATGTGGAGATTTTTATTTCCAACAAATACCAAGGTGAAACCCCTTAATATGAAGCTCCTTAGTATTGTGATACGATATAGATTCGAGACAAGATTTAAAAAAAATACATTGATGATGAATTATATAATAGTTATAACATAATCAGTTTTAAGTGTTTTGCTCAATAATTGGAAATGATAAGCACGACAAGCGTTAATTAAAGTTATGTCTTATAAGGTTTTGAAGACATTTTTACACTTTTTCAAAATGTTACATTTTAGACCCTTAAGAATGAAAAATGGCAAAATATACCCTTGGAGTTTTCACTTTTACAAGTTTGGTCCTTCTAGTTTAAAAGATGTATAAAGTAAACCTTGTACTTGAGAAAGTGACATAATAGACCCCTATAGTTATAACTTTAGAAATATGGCAAAAATAGTCCTTGTACTTATAAGTTTTCAAAAGTTCCAGTATATACCTCTTGCATGAAAATGATTTACAAAACAAGTCTAAAATCCATAATAATGATATTTTTCAATATGAAAAGTAATTTGCAGGTTATAGCTTATTAATATAAGCTAAAATATGAAGGTTTAACGTAACGAAAGTTTAAAATAACGATTTGTTAAGCTAGAAATCAAAACGGGTCGTTTTAGGGTTTTTAAGTGAAAACGCGTGGGTTTTAAGCTCAAATTCTTTCAAGACTTAATAAAGTGATTATAATATTGTTAGATAGGCTTATTAGGATAGATTATAGCAACAACTTATAAGTTTAGCTTATAGATTAATCAAAAACATGAAATTAGGGTTTATAAGGTACGATTTGGATCAAAACTCAAGAACGAGTAATTTTTAAGTGAATTTTTTTTAACAAGAGTATATTTATGATCATATGAACATTATAAGAGTATTGAAACAGAAATGGAACCTTTAGAACCTGAGTTTGAGCTTAATGATTCGAAAATGGGTCGAAATGGGACTTTTAGCTTTGTACGCCTAGAATTATGACCTCGGGGCTTCAAGACTTGGTTTCTTTGCTTCTATTCTGCTCTTGGGACTTCACTTGGCTTCCTTGATCAACTTAGAACTTTATTTCATAGAGAGAAAAGAGAATGAAGGTGTGATTTTGAAATGAGGGGGGTTCGTCCCTTTTATAGGCACGAAATGAACTTGGAGCCCAAGTTGGGTTTTGATTAGTGTCTAGTCTAGTGAGGGTTGATTCATGGAAGCTATAAGAGTGATTCTTGCAAGCTAGAAGCTAGTATGAAGGTGTGGAGGAGTGTATGCTTGCCGCGGGTAGAAAGAGAAACAAAGGGGTGATGTAGCTTGATTTGTGACCAAGAGATGGATTTAAGGTGCTTGTAAGCAGCTTATAGATGAAGTAGGAGGGTCATTGAGGTGCTTGAGGGCTTGGTTTGATTTAAAATGGGCCAAAATCAAGAAAATGGGGCGTCGGGTTCAAGTGGGTTTGAACTAGGGTTTTTAGGGTTTAGGGTTAAGCTAGGTTTATGTTTAAGGGTAGATTAGGGTTTAGAATTAGTATTAGGATTGTAGTTTAGGGTTTAGAATAAAGGTTTAATGCTTAATTCAAGTTTTGGGGTTAGGTTTTTAGGTTTAAGGAAAAATTAGGGTTTAGGGTTTTGATTTAGGGTTTAGGGTTTTAGATTAGGGTTTAAGATGAGTTAGGGTTTAGGTTTTTGAGTTTAGAAGTTATACATTGAATATTAAAGAGATGGTAAAAATCTAGAACGAAAACGGTGGTAAAACGGCTATTTTAGATGTTATGCTTAATGACTTGTACATTGTGCTTTAGATGACTTGTACCTTATTTTGGAGGGAAAATATATTCAAACATGATGTTATATTACTTGTACATTTGCTTTAGTAGCTTGTACATTCACTTTGAATGTTTACATTACCCAAAATTAGGGTTTAGGCATAAACGTTAACGGTTTATGTTCTTTTGATATTAATGTCGTGAAAACTACGTTAAATAGATAACGTATGTGATAAAATATATAATAGATTGTTGACTTGACATGTTATGATGTTTGCTTGACATAAACATAGATAGAGATGGTATAGGTAGGTTGCGTGAGCCTGTTAACTTTAGTTATGCAAGTAATGTAATAAAGCGAAAAATTTCCCTGAAAAAGGTGGTTCATATATAATAGATAGATAGTACATTGCATCTAACTTAATAGATGGATATTTACATTGATGAAAATTGCGGATTGTTATATGAAATGCCACCTTCATAATACCTAACAGATAGATACAAAACAATTTCCCAAATTAGTAAGCTTACACAACAAAGATATTAAATTTAAAACGAGATGAATAAAGGACCTCACTAGTCATGATATATTGTAAACACTTCAATTGCTTCAACTTCTAGCTTCCTTAATTCCTCTGATGATACATCCCGTCTTCCAAATGAGGATGAAATTTAATTGACCAATGTGATTGTTGAAGCATATTTCTAGTGGGTTGATCCTAACAACTCCTGGCGTCCCGAGCTTAGAAACGATGCTGCCAATCAAGAAAAACTCGTTAGAAGGGACGATTAAGTTAGTGCCTCATATGTAAAGGACTTAGTTATGTGTGTATATTATGTTGATATATGATGTCTGTGTTAAGTATTGAGAGAATCCATATATATAAAGAGAGAGTAAATAAATGTGTAGAGAGAGAGTGAGATAACCTGCAAAATGAGGAAGATGTGATTGGATTTAATTGACATAACATTTCTCTATAATCCATTATGTGAAATACTTGTTGGATAA
Source organism: Tanacetum coccineum (assembly GCA_026074375.1). NCBI lineage: Eukaryota > Viridiplantae > Streptophyta > Magnoliopsida > Asterales > Asteraceae > Tanacetum > Tanacetum coccineum. The sequence goes on along the minus strand of BQNB010035816.1, from coordinate 15,607 downwards.
TAAGTTGTAGCATACCTTTATAATTCATTAGTTCCTAGCCTATATATATGATGGATAATAACATGTTGTGTGGCCCTGTTATCTTTTGGTCTATTAAACGGATCGGGTCTATCAGACCACATACGTCAACATGTCCCCTAGTATAGTATTGTTGACCAACGGTCAATGATGATATACTTAAATTATGTACCTCAACGTCGGACGAAGGACTTATCATCCAGTTGTACCTTTCGGTTCAGGTTTATTAGACCGTATACGTCAACATGTCCCCCAGCATAGTATTATTGGCCAACGATCAATGATGTTATACTTAAGTTGTTCAAATCAATGCCACACAAAGGACTTAAGAATCGGATTTCTTACTTGGGCGTCATATCGGCGTGTATTCCCTATCAAGGTAACAATATATCTCTTACTCATGCTCTTCGTATGTCTAATTTTAATTCGTAGTCTTACCTGCTATAAATATTTTTAGAACTGAGTAGAAATTTTGACTGTCCGTCGCATGGATATTGACTACGCGGAGTCACATAATAATTATCCAGCCGAGGTCACAACCATCCGAAGTAGACATCGACACATAGGTCGCTTTTAGTTTGTCTACGAGGTAGACATTGACACACATGCCGCTTTTAGTTTGTCTACGGGGTAGACATCGACATACATGTCGCTTTTAGTTTGTCACAAGGTAGACATCGACACACATGTCCCTTTTAGTTTGTCTACGAGGTAGACATCTATAGGTACTAAATTAAAAGATTATCATATAAACAAATATTAAACGCAGTAGAACAAGCACCTATCAACGGATCCATAGAGTCATATGATCAATCAAAGTTAAAACAAGAAAAGTAATACCTTTGTAGCTTGATCGGTAGGATCAAATGGTGACCTTCACCTTTACACAACACTTCCAATGAAACCAAGTGATCAATGGAGATCACCTCTATGATGTATCCACACTACACTTCCTTGTATACCAAATAAATGATAGTCTTAACCCCATAACCTTGGAATTCACCTTGAATAAACTAGATACAAAGTGATTGAAAAACAAGAATACAAAAACCATAGAAAGAGAGTGTTTGTGCCATGTATTTATAAGAGGGAGGAGGGGAGAGACATTTAGAAAGTTGTAATCAAATTAATATGGGAATCAATTAGGAGATCATCAAATTTAATTTGATTGGTCAAACAATCTTATCCCTTCCCTTAAGACCATAAATGACCGCCCCCTATATGGCTCATATGGGCCTCTTCTTTTGTTTTTCAAGTCCAATTAACTAAGTACAATACTTAGTTATTAGAAGCCCAATGGTTATCTCGTGTTACTTGGGTTATTTATATACCGTAAATACAATAAATACGATATATAAAATGGCACCTCAGTGTATAGTGTGTGACCTCATAGGCTCATATGTGTCTAGCCATATAATTAGTTATTATGACACGAGCATACTCCAACAGTTCCACTTGCGCACGCCATAATAATCAAGTAATTATACAAGCAAATGTTAGCGTCTAACAACACGTCAATGCCCCCAAAGACATATGAGGATAGTTTCTTAAACATCTCATTTAAATGGTTTAGATATCAATCATCCTTTTGTTATAGATACTATGTTGAACATCTGACATGGATCATAAGTTATTCTTATGTTTAACAATTCTTTTTCTCGATATAGACATTGAACTAGATTACCAAATTAATTAAGTATCATCGTAATTACATTTGGGTGCGGCCACACATACATCTGTTCAAATCATCGAGGGGCCCAGTAGTATCTTACTTCATAACATGCGGAGGAACAAATCCTATTTTGACTGCATGTATTCGTTATGTGTTTCATATCTCTCCTAAAAATGGCCTTTATAGCAGCCTTCAACAGGTCAGCATTGAACCATATCTAAGATTGACATTACACACACACAAACCCTACTTGCATCTTAAGTCTGAGGATGAGAGACATAACCACTTGCGAGATTCACTATTGACGCCGATCCATGTAGTGAATACTCGTAGGTTGGGTCAGTCCAATGTTTATCCGATGAACAACATATGAGTTTGGCGGTATCATCCATTAATATTCATACCATATGAATATGACCAAAACACTCACATTTGCCTTATTTCAATGATACTCTCGTATCATCAACTAACAATGGACGATTTAGAATAAATAAATTATTCATGGATTTAAACATGCTAACACAGAACACAGTTGTATAAATGAAGATGATCATACCAGGTATATAAATTCATTGTTTAATACAAATGCTTAATGTTCCATTATCCAAATACTAAAAACAGATATACATGAGACTACTAGTAGGTCAAAGTTCAATGTTCCTAGCATGATAAACATGTTTGGTACAAGACATTAACTTTGTAAAAAAGTACCAAGTTAGTTATCATCTAAGTGACATTTGAGAATACTTGTTTCAAAACTCACAGGTAGTGAAGGTTTTGAATAATACGATGATTGTCATTTTGTATATGTACGTTCAAGTGCTAATACAATAATACTAGCATCGCCATAACAAATTACACAGGTTGTTTGAAGCAAACAAAATCACCTATATGAGACAGTCTTCTTAACAGCTTCCCAAACTGTAAAGTATTCTTATTCTTTAATGAATAGTGCAATAATGCTTTCAATCAAGCATGTCTAGTCAACACTATTATCATTTATGATGAAAATCCTGCTATGACTAGGATTGAGAATCATCTTAATCAAAATAAGCGTTAGTGTATAAACTCAACACTAATCTCCTTATTAAAATCAGTAAACTATGAACATGTCTTTAGTCCTTTGCAAGCCTTTTAGAATGTTCCTTTTATAGTAGTCTAATGACTTTCACTTAGATACTATGGTTTTAGGTTCATCTTGCATTCATGCAAGTGTTACAATTAGTCTAATACATATCATGACATACATAATGAAACCTTTAGCTGAACTAAACGTTTTCATGCATGTCTTTAACTCATCAGGTGATTTACAACTTTGAGTCTTGCTTAATGATGTGTCATATTGTGGTAGACTTGTTAATCGCGTATGTTTATCCTAGTAAACATTTGTTCTAAGTTTGTATGTTTTATTTCGTATATCTCTCGATAGAAACATTATTCCAAACTAAGGATTAAAATCTAGCTTAGGTGAAATATTATTTCTAATATGTTGACAACATATAAGATATAAGAAAGACAAAACATATTGCTCCGACTAGTTTTAAGGTGTACTCAGGAGTTCTCATTGTTTCAATCAAAATCAAATTGTTGATTTAAACTTAAGATTCTAGCTCTTAGATGCATGCTCTAACCCACACTTGGATTTTACAGCTTGCATGTTTTCTAAAGATAACTTGGATTCATAAACCCTTTTGATTAACACAATGTCCTCGTAAATGTAATCTATCAAGAAGGAGTGAGATTTCCATTTCTAATTATTAAAACTCATACTATGTCTTTACGCTTCAAGATGTATCATTTGGTGGCTATAGAAAACATGTTCTCTAGTCATCCAAATAAGATGTGCAACCGTACTTAACCGTTTGACTTTTACAAAACGATTTCTCGAGTAAGTATGCTTTGAGTTTGATTAGGATTGGAAAATTCAAGTGTTCCTATTATAGCTTTCTCATACAAGTAGAAAGGATAGGAATAAGTCTTTTTCTTACAAGGAAAGAAGACTTAGTTTGTCCTTCCGCTAATAAAAAGGAAACAAACTTTTATATACTGTTGTGTTGCAATAAAATTTATTATAGAAATTACAAAGTTCAATTTAGTATTTTCGATAATTATCCTTTTAAAAATTAACTACCTAAGTTTATATAATATAAAACAATTAATTTTACAAAAGGCTAAGATCCTCATTGAGGTTCCACCATCACATCAGTTGACCTGCTAGCAATGATAGATTCAATAGGTAGGTGACGTTCACTAATTGCAAAACCTGTGAAATTCTTAGACCGTATGGGACTCATGACATTTATAACCGGAGAAACAATGTCAGGCTAGCATGTTTAGTCCCATCCTTGCCTCGAGCTAAGGTCTCACTTACTTAACTCGAATAAGTCATCCAATGCGAGAACATGCAGAAATGAATCAAGTCTCCACGCATAGATAATAATCACCTGGGTTACAACTCACCTACGCTCACGCATAGCAAACGGTGTAATTGCAAGTGATCTCAACCAATTGAACGGCATGACTTAAATTTTATGGGTATTATTTTTGATAAATACATGATCAAAAAGTGTGTACGAGGAAGCATGCATTCATCCTTCGTAGCACAAGTAAAAAAATTAATTTTAACTTCAGTCTAATACTTGTTTTTATGTGTGTCAAGTTGTTCATTTTTATGACTAGTATTTATAACCTAGGTGGAATAAATATTAGTTTAAACAATACATAAATTAAATAACAATCATAACATTTATTTAGTGTTATTTATATATAAAAAACAAGTGTTTAGTTTTAAATCATATTTAAACTTTAAACTAAATCAAAGATTTAGTTTCTAAAATTGGTTTGTGTTTTATTTTTAGTTTTATAAAAACATTTGCAAGTTATATACATTCCAAGCATATATAAAAGCAAACAAAACAAACACAACCATAAGTATGCAAATCCTCAACCGATAAAAAACATATGCTTGGTCTCGTGAGCCATCACGAGAACCAAGAAGTCAACTAAGGGTTAACCACACAACCACAAGGAGAGCTCTCACTTGCTCCAAGAACCATCTTGAGCAAGTGAAACCCTTAATGAATATGATGTCGAAAACTGCTATAAAATTTCAGCTGACTTGTCGGGCCTGAAACTCCTAGAAGGATTCTTTCCAATCTGAGCCCCAGTTGAAGAAGTTGTAGCCCCATGAGTTTTGCACCTACTCCAAAATATTCAGCCTCTAACTCCTTATAGATCTCCGGGAAATCCATTTTTAGTGGAGGTCACTCTAGCAGCTCCGAATTTGACTTTATGCCTTTAACTCTTGCGACATTCAAATCCAAACAACGGTTACAATAATTTGATAATTGAATACATTTATCCTATCATCTAACTACTGTAAAATGCTCAAATAATGGCTACAATGAAAATTAAAAGCATACAAAAGAAGCCGAAACAATGGCAAACCCAAAAACTAAAATTAAATGCAATAACTAGCGAATTAATTCACAAGTAGTCATGGTTTTCATCGGCTTTGCATACACAATATAATAATACCATAATATTATGTATTAACAAGGTGTTGGCTAAGTCCATGGCCAAACATGCAAGTATTTGCCATGGAAACAAAATAATTAAAAAGAAATAAATTGTTTAGCCAACGAATCGAAAAAATAAATTAACTAGAATTAAAACCCCGATTGGTACGTTTAACCAATGGCTTAAGGATCACTTAATACTGTATTAAAGACCTTATAAAAACAATATTAATTCAGAAAATAATGCCCAAATGGCTGATTTAAAACCGATTCAAGAATAGTTCTAAAACGCGCGATTTAAGGCCTTTTACACGTACCCGATAACAAAACCAATTTAAGTATGCATAACAATTGGCTATGGGATCAAAAATCACAGATCATAAGACCTTATATAGGTTGAATTAATTTCAAAAAATAAGCCTTAGAGGCTGTTTTAAAATTATCCTTTTGATTCCATTAAAAACATATTTTTTAGCCATTTTTACGCATACAAGATGATCATATGACATCATATGATGGCTCCGATACCACTACAGGTGCTGAATTAAAAGATTATCATATAAACAAATATTAAACGCAGCAGAACAAGCACCTATCAACTGATCCATAGAGTCATATGATCAATCAAAGTTAAAATAAGAAAAGTAATACCTTTGTAGCGTGATCGGTAGAATCAAATGGTGACCTTCACCTTAACACAACACTTCCAATGAAATCAAGTAATCAATGGAGATCACCTCTATGATGTATCCACACTACACTTCCTTGTATACTAAATAGATGCTAGTCTTAACCCCGTAGCCTTGTAAAACCCCTTTGAATGAACAAGATTCAAAAGTTGGATCAAGAAAAACAAAAATACATCTTTGTGTGTATTTGTGTGCCATGTTTTTATAGAGATAAAAGAGGAGAGATATATGATAAATTGGTAATAAAATTAATGAGAGAATATCTCATATTTATTAACCAAAAATTAACTTGATCTTAACCCTTTTGTTCTTTATAGTGGCCGGCCACCCTTATTGGTGTTAGTGGGCTTTCATAAAATTTTCAAGTCCAATAAATATAGTACACTACTTATTTATTAGAAGCCCAATACTGATCCCGAGTTACGTAGGTTATTTATATACCATAAATACAATAAACACGATATATAAAATGGTACCTCAGTGTATATGTGTGTGACCCCTTAGGCTCACATGTGTCTAGTCATATAATTAGTTATTATGACACGAGCATACTCTAACAGCATCGACACACATGTGGCTTTTAGTTTGTCTATAAGGTAGACTTCGACACACAGGTCGATTTTAGTTTGTATACAAGGTAGACATCGATACACATGTCGCTTTTAGTTTGCCTACGGGGTAGACATTGACACACAAGCCGCTTTTAGTTTGTCTACGGTGTTCCTCAACTTCCTCATTGGATAAGTTGGAAAAGTTCCTCCTAAGTGGGTCAGGCTTAGGGACAGGGACATTGACTACACACGAGTCACATAATAATTTGTCCATCAAGTGCCTCGGAAGGCGCATTGATAAAGTGTGGACACTTCTTTAGACATTGGCAACGTTTATCACCAGAGGTAGCTAGCCAATTGGTGGAGTCACATAATAATTTGTCTAGCCATGTTTGAATTTTTGGTACATAGACATTAACTATGCGGAGCCGCTTTTTATTGTTTCACATGTCGCACGCATGGTGCTTATCGTCCTTGTTATTCCTACTTTTGCCTTTACCAAATAATCGTCTCATATAATTAGTCCTGAAACATAAAACATGAAAGCTTTTGCGTTCTCCCATTCCCATTAGATATGATACATACAATATATCACGTGTATCAATATTAAATCATATCACGACAAATTATGACACCACCGATGGAAGTATCACACCACTATACTCCCGGTCATCGATACTAAATCTTTTTAGTATCGTTAAACTTATAAAATAAAAGTCCTTATATTGCACCTTAATTATTAACAATCAATACAAAACATTGCATTAAATTGTGTTTACCAAACTTGTTTGATTTTTTGTTGAATAATATTCAAATTTGGTTTTACGATGTCTTGTGTGTATGTGGAGGCAAATACTATTCGTACTCTTTGCTTATTTAAGTAATTATTTGCTCTAAATTTTCGTGCCCACCATGGCGTTAAATGAAGGTACAGACCAACGTAATGATGAAATACTTCAGAATTCTAAAAGGATTGAAATAAGGATGAAAGTCTGATGCGTTGATAACCGAAGTTCCCACAAGAGTCGACCGCGGATGGAGGATTGAATAGTCATGCAACGAGGTATCAAGGAGAAAATCATAAATTAATCGGACCTTGAGACCGGTGGTCTCAAGGAGTTAATATATTTGACCAACAACGTATATAACTTAGAATATTTCATTTCGGTGTTAAATGGTTGAAGTTTTGTGTCGCCGGCCGAAGATAGCGGCAGGTGGACGAGCCAAGAGCCATAATTTAATCCAAAACATTAATGCGTGTGTGTCTCAAGCCGTTGGGTGTTTATTTGGTGCTTTATAATTACATCATAAATTTCGTTCATCTGGAATTCCATGACTTGGTCGTAATAATGGCGGAGGAAGTCATACAAATAGAGCGAGATGGTGGAGCTAAAGGACAAAGCATAAGGCAGGTGGGTGGCCGAAGGTCATTGATTGGATTACTAAAAAGCATACTGATGCGCATGTAGGATCATTGAAAGGCGTTCGGATAACTGAGGGGCAAACCATAGGCCGGATCTAAAGTAGTAACATAAGGATGAAAGAATAAAATTGTTAATCGGCGCGGATCTAAAGTTCACAAAGGTTTGAACAAGTAAAATAAGGATCAAGACTGAGAATTGGATGATTTACAATGGGTCCTCCATGCCGATAACCGGAAGACTAGATATGGAAATACGTACAAATGTGTGTCGTGGGCCTTTGATGTTACTACCAACAATGGTGACGATGATCATTTTATTGACGTCATTCAAAGACGGGATCTCGTGAATATATCCTACATGTGAGTGATTTACAAACCACTAGGAAAATATGACATATATATGACCATTGAACAAGGAATGACATTGCATGCTTGCTCATTGGGCGCCTTAATTTCGATATCTTGGTTGGTAGCATACCGAAGGAACACGATGGTCATAGAACTAGGCCGATGGACCGTTGTATAACACGCGTCCCTTTTCTTTTCTATTTTATAGATGGTGTAGCCGTCTTGTGCCAGGGTAAGATTGAGGCACTCTATTGTTCGCGTTGACATTTCATATGTTACCGAGATCGATTTGTGATTCAAAACTTAAAATGTGGTCATTCCGATATAGATGTTCTACCTAGCATTCATGCATCAATGACATGCATGGAAGATAAAAATAGCAATGATATCTCAATGTGTGTTTATTTATTTAAAAATATATTCTTCGGACTACTGCCTAGTGGTACATGCCATCCGGTCCATACTAAATACGTTTTTCTTATTATTATTGTTTTGTTTTGTTTTTTTTGTTATTTGTATGGTGGTAAAGGAGTAAAGGACATTAAGAAATTAAATTTGAGATTTTACGGACATTGCGTTGATATAAACTATCAGAGGTCGCATAGAATGACCCGTATGAACGGATGATACCATGCCAGATGATGCAACGCCATATACATACCAAGTACAATGCCCATGTACGTACCCAACACAAAACTGAAGGCACCACATCGAAAGGTAGAAGAGCATCACCTCGAAGGATGCCATCCTAACAGCAAGATAGACAAACCTCCTTGGAAGAAAATGCCGAAGGGAAGACAGAGGTTAGTATCACATGCATCACAAAATTTTATGGGTTTTATCAATATTAAATAGTGTGGTGTGGTTCTCAAAATAACTTCTTTTTCATGTTTTGAAACACTCTTTTATTTATTTACCATCAATGACAACCAAGGTTATGAAATAGACGTAACAGCGTGGCTGACTGCATAGCCAAGCCTTAAGCTTTAACGTGAGACGTTACGTCAAGGCTTTTTTAAAGCGTGACTCAAGGCGACAAATAATATTTATAAAGTGGTCAATATTAGTTAGCTACTAGGCTTAAAATTAAATTATGGAGTTACTAAGCCCGAATCCATACAACCCAAATCATAAATACTTGTAAATAAGCTCAAATGCATGAAAACTTTTTAAAGCTTCAAAAAATGCGCGTTATGCAACGCTTTATCACGACTATCGTGTTTATTGCACCTACGCCTAGAGACGACGCTTTTGGCCTGTTTCGTACGTGGATGTCACGCCTCGCGCTATATACGCTGTTATAGCACGTTTTTTAGAAACCCTGATGACAACTACAATGTATTTGTGCTTCTTTTCATAATACTTTTTACTATGTGAGTGTGCGCTATTACTATGTGCATATTATGAACACTTAAATATTTTTGTGTTGATGTGGTACTTTGCCCTTCTCATGAGTTGTACATTTATGCATGGCTATTTTAAGTTGTATTTCAAAAATATGTACGAATATTTTACGTGTAAACATGCTTTATGTTGTAATTTGTATTTGCATCACGACTTGCATATTTAAGTGGTCAACTATTCGGACAAAAGCATGCCTATGCTTTACGAAGTATGTATTGAAACCCTTATCGTAAAGTGATGGCGATGATGTAAATTTGAAAACTCACCACAACAAGTTTATTGTATCTTCGTACCATTTATCAAGCCAAAAACGAGAATCCTCACCATTTCCCAGCTTTAATTTGATAAAATCGTGAATATTTATTCCTTTAGCAATTAATCAGTAAATTTTCTTGTTTGTATTATCACTCGTACACCATGATAGTAGCCCTGTACCTTTGTATCAAATAAATATCCTTTGAACTAAATGTCTCTTGATTTTATTTCTTATTTTTTATTTACCGAGTCGTGCATCGTTGTTTGTAATATATGCGCAATGCTATATTAGTCAGATAAGTAGCATTGCAACATACACACGCTAGCAAAAATATGTTTTTCCTTTTTTACCCGCTTAATATGTTTTATCCTTTGGTTGGTAAAAACAATCTCATCAAGCATGTAATAGATTTATTTTGATAAAACTTGCTTAGAGCTAGCACATTATTATATTCAAGTACTACTACTTAAATTCAAGTGTTTTCTTCTCCTTGGCTCGGTGGATAAAGAAAAAAGTTACATCACAAGGTAGATTACTTTTTTTTTGATAATGTATGCTATTATTTTTTTTTAAAGATGCAACTTTATTAGGACTACAAACAAAACATGTGGCTATGTTTCTCTTTTCAGTATGAATTTTACACAAAAACTTAAGAGTAATTACACATATACATATATATATATACATATATATATACATATATATATATACATATATATATATACATATATATATATACATATATATATATATATATATATTATATATATATATAAATATGCGCCCTTATACACAACAGTCAAAGGTTTTATAATATGTGTGAAACGAGGTCGCATATGCTCGCAATCAATGGCGTTGCGGCGGATGCTAACCCTAATACCAAAATATATTTAGTTTGGATATAGTGTTTTCGATATATTGGTATGATAAAACAATTTTTTTTTGGTAGTTATTGTAACCAAGAATAATGGGCCGACTGCTTTTTGTCCATATATATTATAGATTTACCATTTGGGACGACCACATGCGCTAAAAGGAGCCCGGCTAAGGATCCAAACATTTTTGACATTTTTTTATAAAAGCGTGCGTATTTCAGAAGCATTGCAATATTGGGCTCGTTTTGTTCGCAATTCGAAAATCTTTCCGCGGGTATTTTTTGCTCTGAATGAATCGGTAGATATGTGTTATATATTTGAGAAATACAGTTTATTATATAAAAATCCGTAAATAGTTAAAAGTTGAGGGTCCGTTTTGTAAAGTTTTTTTTTCAATTTTGGGCCGATAGGGTTTTTTTTTTTTACTTTGGGCCAGATTTTGAGCTAGTGTTTTGACTAACTTTTTTTGGCACTGTTTGTGGTACTCTCTCACGACAATTAGTATATTGTCTAATAACAAAATTAACCATTATATATATATTTTTAGTAATGATAGACCTTAAAAGTTGGATCTTATGCACACAAGTAAAAGTTGTGAATTATCTTTTGCCTTGTGATTTATTTTTTAAATTTTTTCGCATATAGAACATTTCTCTTTTGTCTTTTGGGGTTTTAGTTGCTCAAGTCCCTTACGAGAAACATGCAAAATATATTTTTCTTGCATCTCTGCTTTAATGAAAATTGCAAACGCTTTTAAAACGGCCAATGCTTTTACATAAAGTTTGACATAGAAACGGCCTATCATTTCACTTTTTTATTTGGTTTATATTTCTTGTGACATATCACTGTGTTAGCATGTAGAAAACGATATTTGACCAAGAAACACAATAGGCGTACCTAAAACTTGCGTGATGTACTGATGTATAAACCAATGTTTTAAAAACCGGTTTTTGAATCGACCCGGTCGAGCCACCGGGTCACGGTTCAACCGGTTTAACCGGCGGTTCAACCGGGTTTTTCGGTCAAAACCGGCATCCGGTCACCTTACCGGGTCACGGGTCAACCGGTTCAACCGGCCGGGTCAACCCGGGTTTTAAAACACTGGTATAAAGCACAAAATATGGATAACAGTTTGTCAAGAAAGTAGCGAGCTGCTATGATCACTTTTACTTGGGTTTAAGGCATTTTATTTTACTATGATAGGTGGTGCCATATACGCATTGCAATTTTTACATATCACAATAAATCTTTAATAACTTTTGAACAAGAAAACACTTCTTAATATGAAAAATTAGGTTGTAACCTCTAATAATGAATGCAATTACCCATAAAAAAAGGAGTTATGTTCGTAACCCACAAGTGTATGTAAGTCATGCCAATATGTAAGACATGATTTAAAGCATGTAGCTTCCGTAATTATTTTTGTGATGCTATTGAGGACACTCGTCATGATTTTAACAACCTTCTCTCTAGGTCCAATAGCCATAAAGGAATAAATCGTGTTAATTAATGTAATGTGATAACAAGAAGGTGTAATTTTCTTTTGCCAATATCACATACTTCATCCGTCTTAAAATAAGTGTCTAGTTTGACATTTTTAGAGTCAAACTAGTTCAAATTTGACCTTAAATATTTTTTTTATGTTATATAATACTTGATGAAAATTATACCAATAAAAAATACACTTAAAACCCAATCCCTTCATAGATTTTGCACCAAGTATGGTATATCACACAAAAAGATATATATGGTCAAAGTTGAACCAATGTGACTCTGAAAAGTCAAACTAGACACTTATTTTAAGACTGAGGTAGTATCTTTTTGGGATAAACGCATCTCAAAATATAAATACTCCGTCACATTTTCATGAATTTATCTCAAAATGTGTAAGATAAATATTTTTAAGTACAAAAATGCTATTTCCTCCTACCACAAACTCTTATTTTTATGTTTACTCACACGATCGTGACATTAACGGTTTTGATGCAGAAAGATAATAAGTGAAAAAATAAATAATATTATTGTGTGTAGGAGGATATGTAAGTGTTGGATTATGACCATATATGAATTAATATATGTCCGGAAATATTTTCGAGCCTAAGGGGACGCACACGTTTATATGTTAAATGACGAGAAAATATATTAATGTAATATATTAAATGTATAACAAACGATCGTTAAAAGTTAATGAGTATTAAATAATTAGTTAATCGTTTAATGGTTGAACGTGAGGGACTAATTAT
>BQNB010035815.1:15969-50581 GCA_026074375.1 Tanacetum coccineum | reverse complement strand
AGGAAACCCTAATGGGCTTTACAAAACGCGTATAAAGATAATGCATATCTTTTCTTAAGATATCTCATGCATATCTTTAACTCTAATTAATTTCTGCGTAAGCAGACTTAACTATTACTGCCAGTACTAACTATGATAAACCTTCTACCAGTACTAACTATTACACTAGCAGAACTAACTACAATACTTAACAGAATTAAATTTGTTATACAAAATTCCTAACAAGAAGCAACACCAACTCCTACACCAACAACTTCAGTGACTACAACATTACTTCCTGCACTTCTAGATTTCGCTTCGGTATTCAAATTTAATGAAAGAGTCTTCAACCTGGAAAAAGATGTGTCAGAGATAAATCAAGTTGACCAGTATGCTCAAGCTCTCTCCTCAATTCCTGCTATAGTTGATCGTTACATAGATAACAAACTTGGAGAAGCAATAAACAAGGCCATTCTAGCACATAATTTGGACTGCAGACAAGAAGCTTAAGATGAGAAGAAGGCTTACATAGAACTCGTTGACACATCAATGAGAGCTCTTATTAAGGAAGAAGTCAACACTCAGCTTCCTCAAATTCTTCCTCAAGCAGTATCAGATTTTGCAAATCTTGCGATAGAGAAAAATGTCACAGAATCAGTAGAAGCTGCTGTCTTGACAAGGTCTTCGTCTCAACCAACGTCTACTTATGAGGCAGCCGCATCACTCTCCACGTTTGAGCTTACAAAAATACTGATTGACAAGATGGAGAAGAACAAGTCATATGATAAAGCTGACTACAAAAAGAAGCTTTTTGATGCACTGGTCGAGTCGTATAACACTAACAAAGATCTCTTTGATTCATATGGTGAAGTATTTTCATTGAAGAGGACTCGAGATGACAGTGACAAAGATCGAGACCCCTCCGCTGGATCAGACCGAGGGAAGAAAAGAAGGAAATCGAGTAAAGATGCTGAGTCCTCCAGAGATTCAAGGTCAAAGGAAAAGAAGTTTTCAAGCACATCTAAAGACGTCTCACAATCTCAACATAAGTCTTCCGGCAAGTCTGCCCATTTAGAAGAGCCAAGTCATACAGTTGAAGACTCAGGCATGCAACAAGATCAAGAGTTCGTCACGAGAGAAAATAATGAACAACCCGCTGACAAGGAGGTTACCAAAGCTGACTGGTTCAAGAAACTCGAGCGACCTCCAACTCCTGATCCTGATGAGGGCAATGTCTGATACAAGTTTACCTTTCGACCTCTCAGACCAGATAGTATAAGCTGGAGGGATCTTCCTCTACAAAAGTCCTAATCAAGCCTTTCAATTTCTTGATGACAAAGTCCTTTTCAAACTTGATTGGTCCACTAAATCTCAAAACAAACATCATCAAAAATCTGTTGCTTTCGCCAATGGAAGTGATAGTAATGATGATAATTATCGATTAATGGAAAAATTGGAAGCTCTAACTATAGAAATAGATTCTCAATTTACAAGCTTAAAAGAAGAATTAGAAGATATGCGTAACAAATATTATGACCTTAAAGATAACCACGCTTCTAAGGACGATGACACACCAATGTGTGAACGTCATGAGCCAATTACATCCAATCTGAAGGTTATCAAAGCCGAAATTCTCATGATTCGTATTCTCTCCAATCCCATTCTGAACAACTCTAATCAAAAATTGATCTAGATAGATCGCTCGTAGAATTAAACAATGATGTGAAGCAGGATCTCGAAGATTTCAAAAGATGTATCTGTAGCATGAGAACTGTTCATGATAAACTTTTTGACAGAGACGATCAATCTAAAACTGATCTCGAAAAATCAATCACTAAATTATTGGATGGTCAAAGAGTTACAAATATGTTTTTCAAGAACAATGTTAATGATATAATTATAAAGGTGAAGAAAAATGAAAAGAATTTCCAAACTAAAATTAAAAAACATGAAAGAAAATTAGATGAGTGGTCGAAGTCTCAAAACGTATCTTCAGAACAAACCGATATGACTGACCCACCTCCTCCTCAAGCTCACACCGAGCATGTGAATGCCATATTCATCGGGAGTGGAAAGTCCGATGATTCTCCAAAAATTCAAAAAGATCCACCACCTCCTATCATCGTTAACAATACAATCAAAAAAGATAAACATATTAAGGCATCAAAAAAGGGCTAACATGTTGTCGAAACAAAAGAATATCCATTCCGTAAGTACATACCTAAAATCCCGTACCCTCAATGTTTAAGAGTGGATCATTCACACTTAAACTGTATCGTTAAGGTATTTTAAGTCAAGATAATAATAATAATAATAATAATAATAATAATAATAATAATAATAATAACTAAAAAATATATAAATTGTTTTGAACTTTGTGGGTGTGTTCTATGAAACCCTCACGAGACTATAACTCGTCCACTCTGGGAACTGAGGGGTTTAAAGGCTTGTTGCATACGCTAAATGCAACCGTGGTGCCTACGAAAGTGTGCTTTTGTATTTTACAGTTTTCGTAGTTTTGTTTGCAGATTAAATAAATAAGTGGAGCTTGGATTAGTGGTTCGCATTTTTACACGTGGGGTAATATATATTTTGATCGGAATATTACATGTGGTACATATGCTAAATGCAACCGTGGTGCCTACGGAAGTGCGCTTTTGTATTTAATATTTTTCTTGTAGTTGTGTCTATTTTGTAGATTAAATAAAACAGATGGAGCTTGATTTGGGGTTGAATTTTTACACTTGTAGACATATATAATTTAAGGTATTATATTACAAATGGTATAAAACACATGCTTGCGTTACCGTTTCGTGTCCTATCCTTTCATAAATCAACGAAGAACATAAAAACCCCAGAAGTACTGTTTTTCCCCTTAATGTTCCCAATTTTTTTAAATTAACAGTTCTAATCATTGAGGGCACAGTTCAACCTTAAGTGTGGAGGGGTAGCAAATAGGAAAAATTAATCATGTCCCTCCAAGTTTGCCCTGCAGAAATTTTCAAACTTTCAACTGATATTTTTGGGAAAATTTAAAAAAATTTAATAATTTATATATTGCTTTTCTAAAAACTTAGAAAATGCATACGCTTAGTAAGGCAAATCCAACTGGATTGACATTTTAACTAGCACAAAAATCAACCCACTTAAATTGTAAGGTTCGCCTCTAGATCTTAAGGAATTAGGGTATCCATCTTTGATACCTAAGATAATTTTTGCCTTTAGCTTGTTCGAGTTAGGGTTGAATGCAGTCATATGTGTCTATTCCGTCGTTACGGATGTGTACGTATGGTCTTTGTCGCCTTTTCTGGAACATTGGTATTGGTATAAAGTTATATGAGTGGGCCGGTAATTTAGTAGCTCCAGAACTTGTGCTTGATCATCATTTACTAGACCGCAGTGAGGTTAATTTATAGACAAAGTCATATGATAAAAGGTGAAATAAATCCCTATGCAATCATGTATCTGCAGCACTCGCTTTTAGTGTTGAGATCCCCAAAGTATCCCAAGAGCAAGAAAAATATGCTCGATGAAGAAGAAGTTTTGTGCCAGCCTTAGTTATCGCAGTATCTGGAATGAAAAGAAATCTTCAAAGAAAAAAAGAAGAAAAAAAGAGAGAAAAGACCAAAAATAATAAAAGTTCAAAGTATAAGGCAAAGTTCTGGTACATGGAATCAAGTATCTGCTATTCACTCTCATCGTTATCACGTTTTGCCTGTTTGAGATTTTTGTCTAGGTGCTCACGCCGCAACGGGCATGTTTATGTGTCTAGTACAAGCATATGGTAGCGACCTAGATTATGTCCGTGCAATTGAGTGACTTCACAAATATAAAACCCTATCTGAGTGACTCGTGTGAATTCAAAAACAAACACTTTCCCTATGTGAGGTGCTCTGTTATATGTCTATGCCTGAAAAGTTATAAAACTGGTAAACACTTCTTAATGCTAAAATGATTTTTTTTCTCCACGTCACGATAAATGATCTTGTTTTTTCGCTTTAATTTCTTGAGGGCAAGCAATAGCTAAGTGTGGAAGGATTTGATAATGCCTAAATTATACATCTTTTCAGTGGCGTTATTTGCATTTATTTGATCATTTTTCGTGAACATTCGGTACTTAATCAAGTATATTTGCTATTATATGTTCTAGGTACATGTCGTGGAATAAAACGGAAGAATACACAAAGATATGGAGCTTAAAAGTACACTTGAAGACATTCGGAGTTCAAGTGGAACAAAACCAAGTATTTTTGTTTTCTCGCTTTAATTGCTTGAGGGCAAGCAATAGCTAAGTGTGGAGGGATTTGATAACGCCTAAATTATACATGTTTTCGGCGGCGTTATTTGCATTTATTTGATCATTTCTCGTGAACTTTCGGTACTTAATCAAGTATATTTGCTATTATATGTTCTAGGTATGTGTCGTGGAAGAAAACGAAAGAATACACGAAGATTTGAAGCTTAAACGAAGAAATAACTGAAGATAAAGATTCCCTGACACCTGTCCACTGTTTTGGCCATAACTTGAGCATACGAACTCCGTTTGACGCGATTCTGGCGGCCACGCGTCCGGGAAAGAATTCTCTACAACTTTGATTTTTGGTCCAAGAGCTGAAATTGCACCAAGTGCGGCGCACTTGTAAAAAAGTGCGGCGCACTTTTCCATCTGACGAAAATTAAAGGAAATTAAATGCAATTAAATGCCAAGTGCATTAACACCCGAAGTGCTGCGCACTTTTATGCAAGTGGGGCGCACTTTTGCCCCGAAAAATCCTATAAATAGCCTCTCATTCCTCCCATTCTTCACACATCCAACACAAATCATCCCACTTAGTGTGGAACCTTTAAGAGGGTTATTTTTGAGGCTAAAGGCCTGCAAAACCTCTCCTCCATCACCACCCTTCAACCACCATCACCACCATCGACCGCCACCGTTATAATCAAAGTTCTTGAAGAAGTTGGATAGTCTTGGTTGAAGTTCATCATTGTTCTTAGGTTTTGATCCATCAAAGAGGCATAGTTGTAGTGTTATTTCGAATCTATAAGCGATTGTGACGGAATTGTTCATAGTTTCTGGATTTTGCTTTGAATATAATAAAGTGTTCTTGGGAAATTCTTGTGAAATCACCATACTTTGCTCTTGGAATTGGTATGAATCTTGTTACTCTTTTGAATATAATCTTTGTTGAATCCATGATGAATGTTATGTGTTTTGTTACTTTGATCATGTAGTAGTAATCTTGTGTTTGTTTGGGCATTATGTGATCTTTGATATGGAACGTTTAGATATGTGTTTATTGAATTGGTAAAACATATTTTATACAAGAATATAGGCCAAAAGGGTTCTTTTATACATGTGTTCTATCAATCCATCTAATATATTGGTTATAATAACTTATAAAGGCCGAAAGGATTTGTTGTTATTAATCGATATAATCACTTGTTATATTTAAAGGCCGAAAGGATTTATAACTTGTGATAACTCTATTTTCTAAACTTATAAACACTATTCCAAACACATCATTATCTAAGTGATCATTGCCTAAACAAACATATCTTAATCATTTGCTTGAATCATTCTTTTATTGCTTTCTTTGCAGTATTCGATATATGCTCGTCTTGGTTAATTTGATAAGTGACAATCATCTTAGCCTTAGCACCTTAATTACAAACTATGAGAACTTCAATTCCCGTGGAACGACCTGGACTTACCTAAAGCTATACTATACACGAACGGGTATACTTCCCGAGTGTTGTGTTTTTAGTAAAAATAGGCATTTCTAGTTATTATAAATTTAAAGCTTGCAAAACACACATCACAGACTTAGAGCATGGCTTAGAGCATGCTGTCTCTTCATCATACCAAGCAAATCCATGGGAGTTTCTTATTTCAATTCTAGTCTTATCTTTATTTTTCATTTCCTTAATGTACAATAGGGACATTGTACAACTCAAGTAGGGGGATAGGAGTAGAATTATCACTTAACTTATATCTGCCTTCGATTTTCTAGTTTTCTTTGAAAAATGTTGCCAATTTTAAAATTTTGACATATTTTTCTTAACTAAACTAGAATTAATCTTTGCCAAATGCACATTACCCTTTATTATTACTTGGTGAGGTTTAAGCCTGATGATCCATTTTCATCCATTATACAAAAATCCACCAAAATATTGAGTGTGCCAGTAGTATTGTAGACTTTAGAACTTAGCCTGTACATCTTTTCGAGACCTAATTGATTAGCATGAATAAATGGTTCGAGAAGGAAACATTTAGAAATTCACCCAAATAGCCTATATGTGTGTGTTTATCGACTTGTAACACTGACTTGTCGACCTCCCGTGTTAAAACCATTTGTTTGCACTCATTATTAGTGCAAGATACCCCTAGGTCACCCTTGTTAAACCAATCTTCATTTTCACCCAATATTGTATGTATCGTTACACCATTTTGCCTTAGCCAACCCTGTAGTCTATAGTTATCATTGTGTTGAAATTTCTGGCTACCTAAGTCCATGGTTCGGGGAAAATGGGTTCGAAGATTGGCACTTTCGTTGATGCCATATTATTCTGATCATAGAAGACCCCCCGGTATTGTCACTTTCAATACTGTTTATCTCAAGTTGGGGATATGTTATTTATGTCTAGGAGTAATGTAAAAATAAAAAAGAAATAGGTGGTGCAACTATAAGCCATTCGATGTTATAAAGAATGGGTTCGTATGCTCCACAAGATCTCATTATTAGCTAACCTATTATGAAGATATGATCAAGTTTTCCCACTTGAAGACTTGGACAATGGATGGACAGTAGCCGGTTATGGAAACCTTAGACCCTATATGACTATTTGTTTTGTGTTTTTTAACAACAACAATTAATGTTTATCCCATGTCTATCCCAAACCCATTATAATATCACCCAAAAACTAATGTCACCCATATTGCCTTTAAGAAATTTTTTTATAACCGCTAGATACTAACTGTGCAGAGTTTGTGTACTTTCCAAGCTTATGATATAATACATACTATGACAATGCAATTGAGTGATCACCCTGAAAAAAATGAACACTTAGACTAGTTGAGAGTTGAGTGATTTTTGATCCCCTTTTCGTGAGGTGTTCGGCTTTGATGTTTCTAGCATAAGTCTTTTATAGATTCATTTCTTTGAGTTAAATCCGAGAAATCTTTTTATGAATTATTCTAACAGCTCTACTTGAGGGCAAGCAGAAGTCAAGTGGGGGGATATTTGATAACATCAAATATTTGATACTTTTTAGTGTCAATTTACCCATTAAAATACTTGCAAATGTTTCTTAAATACTTGAATTCAATACATTTGCTGTTATTTTGTTATTTTCAGGTAAAAGCAAGTATATGCAAGAAACACGGGATTTGGACACAAAAACGAGCAATAATCAATTTTGTAAGCTAAGAAGACATTAGGGCGTAACTTCCCGCATGAGTTACGCCGTAATCAATTAATAACGAATATTTGGTGTTGGTGAGGCATTACGGCGTAACGTCCCGTACGAGTTACGCCATAAAATATTATTATGGAAAAGATATGGATAATGACTAAGGGTTACGGCATAACGTGTCAAAGTAATTACGTCGTAACATATTTTTCTAATAAATATTGGAAAGCTATGTTAGGAGGATTATGGCGTAACATAGTCGGTATGGTTACGCCGTAATGATGACTCACTTCAGGGGATGAAGTTGTATAAATTCTATAATATAATTGAAGACAACATGGAAGTCGAGGGACCAAACTCGCCAAATGGCCAAACGTTATAGTTAGTATAAATATACCATTCGAATGGCATATTAGGCATTGAATATCAATTCATTCTTGATGTTTTCTTTTGACCACGCAAGAAACCAAGGGAAAAGAAGAAGCAGCTTGCTTGGCTGCTTGATACGGGGTTCGCCACGGGATCCAACTAGAAGACCGAGAGCATTATTTCAGCATGATTTGTACATGACTCTTCAACAATTACAGTTTGATTTTAATTAATTATTTTTAATGATTTATTTGATCTCGGCTTAATTTGTTGATGCTTGATATTGATTACGTTTAATTTTGCTCTTGTCATTTAATTTGTTAATTATTCCTTGGTTATTTATTTTTGATCACTTTGTCTAACCATTATTTGATTAGATATCCTTTGACTATCGTGTACCCCTAGGTTTTGGTAGTATTGTGGGTGGTTTAGATCATGTTAATCCTGCTATTAGATTACAACTTTAACATGGGATTAGCAGGGTACTAGGGAAGGTTGATCATCCTAACCTTAGTGTAGGAACTAACCAGGTTACCGCCACTATAACTTAATATACTTAAAAAGCACAAGAATTCTTTCAGAGAGGGTTAATCATCTGTATAGGTTATTAGACTAGTTCTTGGGATAGTTGGGATTAATCAATATAACCTGGTTGCCCTACCTTCGTGACTTTTGGGGGATTCGGGATCGCAGGAATTATGGGACAGATTAAATATATCTATTCAGGTCTATCAACTTTAGAAACCACTAATAAAACAAGAATTAGACATTGCACTTGAGACCAAGATAATTTAACTCATGATATTTAATTAATTAATTGGGTTTATCTTCTTAGTATTTGTCTACTATACCACTTCTATTGATAGATAAAAACCACTTTAATTCCTCTCATCTATTCTCTTACAATTTAATTATACAAACAACTTTTAAATGTGACAACCATTTATACTCAGATTTAAACCGCCCTTTAGCTCTTGGGACGACCTCGGATTTACCATAACTACACTACTCACGATCGGGTTCTCTGCCTGTTGGTGCGTTTTAAGGTAAATGAGTTTTATAAATTTAAAACTTGGTAAATAATTATTTAAAAGAAAATACGCATCAAGGATGCTCGTACAAAACTTTCTTGAATTGCAATTGTCATTCGTTTAATAGGACTGAAGGGGTTGTTAGACTGAGCCGCTGGTTCGAAAAGATGACGCTAGTGTTTGAAATCAATAAATGTGCTGAAGAAGACAAGGTAAAGTATGATGTGCGCACCCTTGAAGGGCGTGCTTTAACATGGTGGAGTGGCAAAGTCCATGCTTTAGGAATCAATCATGCAAACCAAATCCCCTAGAATGATCTGAAGGGCATGATGACTGTTGAGTACTGCCCAAGAACTAAAATCTAAAAGATAGAGAAGGGTTGTGGACTCTATATATGAAAGGGGATGATATTGATGGGTATACTAACCGCTTTCATAAACTAACTGTTATGTGTCCTACCTTAGTGACACCTAAGTTCAAAATGATTAAGCGTTATGTTTGGAGACTTCCTGAGAGAGTCCAAGGAAATGTGACTTCCTGATTTAGCGTTCATGAAGCTTTTACTATGGCTCGTGAGTTGGTTGATCAGTCAGTTCAAGCTAAAGCCACTAGAGTCAGTGACAGTAACAAGAGAAAATAGGAAGACCATCAAAGAAGATCCACCAACAACAACCATAGTAACACTCACCACCATAAGTAGAACGGAAGAAAGGAAGCTACTAGAGCTTATATTTCTGCCCCAGCTAAGGGTAGAGGTTATGGTGGGAACCTACCATGGTGCAACAAATGCAAGTCGCACCATAATGGTCAATGTCCTTCCAAGTGCAGAAAGTGTTAGAGGGCCGGCCATCAAAAAAAAGACTGTAGAGTTAGGACTCCAGCAACAGGTGGCAACTCCCTACAGAATGTGACATGCTTTGGATGCGAGGAAAAGGTTCATTACCGGGATAAATGCCTCAAGAGGAACGATCAACAAAATGAAGGTGCTCATGGAAGAGCATATGTAATGAGGACTAAAGAACCTCAGAAGAATATGAACGTGGTCACTAGTACGTTCTTAATCAATGATCACTATGAAAGTATTTTATTTGATTCGGTTGCCAACAAAAGTTTCATGTCTACTGCCTTTACTACCTATATTGATATTGCTCCTGCTGCATTAGACACTAGATATGAGGTAGAACTAACGGATGGAAGAGTTGTAGGCATTAGCACCGTCTTGTGTGGTTGTACCTTAAATTTGTTAGACTATTTGTTTACAATAGATTTTCTACTGACGTTATAGTAGGTATGGATTGGTTATCAAATCATCAGGCAGAAATCGTTTGTTATGAAAAGATATTTTGTATTCCATTACCGAATGGTGAAACACTTGAAATTCAAGGCTAAAGACCGGAAAAAGAACCGAAACTGCTTTCATGCATGAGGACTGATGAGAAGAAGCTTGAAGATTTTCCTATTGTCTGTATTTTTCCCGAAGTATTTTTGGACGATCTATTCGGTTTACCCCCGGTGCGCGAAGTAGAGTTTCGCATTGACTTACTTCGTGGAGCGATGCATGTGGCAAAATCTCCATATCGATTGGCACCTTCCGAAATGTAAGAGTTGGCTAATCAGCTTAAAGAGCTTCAGGATAAGGGTTTTATTCGACCTAGTCATTCCCCTTGGGGAGCACCAGTGTTGTTTGTTAAAAAGAAGGATGGTGCTCTAAGGATGTGCATAGACTACCGAGAATTGAATAAGCTGACCATAAAGAATTGTTATCCACTCCCCAGAATTGATGACTTATTCGACAAGTTGAAAGGTGCGTTCTATTTCTCCAAGATTGACCTTCACTCAGGTTAGGACTCGATATAGACACTTCAGGTTCATAGTTATGCCTTTCGGATTGACGAATGCGCCATCAATTTTTACAGACCTAATGAACTGTGTCTGTAAGTCTTACTGATGTGTTTCAAAAGCTTTAAATTTATAATGACTGAAAATACCAATTTTATTATAGGGAAACACACGGGTAAAAGTATAACCCACGTATGTAGTATAATCTTTTTAGGTAAGATCAGGTCGTCCACAGGGATTTGAGTAGTGGTTAGATAATCAGAAAGAAAATAAACTTTAACTTGAAAATAACTTTTTGTTTTACCAATTATATTAAAGATGACTACTCGGATAGTTGAAAATAATTCATAAGTGTTGGAAATGATCTTGAAAATGGAACCTTTAACTTACAAAAATGATTTCTCATCAGAAAACGTTTTCACAGATTAACTTGATTAACTCAAGACTTATATTTAGTAGACTGGACCAAATGTGTCACTCAAATAGTTTAGTTACTTATTATATCAAAGCTTATTTTGTTTATCAATTTACGAATGTGGATTTCTCGGCACAGACGATAAAGATCATAGACAACCACATAGATCATAACAGGTCTTTCGACCTATACCGATATGATGATATAATCTAAATTGATAAGCAAAAACTAATAAGATAGTATATATCATGCTTGCAACATAAGCTTGAGATTAAAGAGATCACGATCATACCAAACACTTGTTTATTATCATAACGTCACCGAGTAGTCATGAGAGATATAGCCTCTCATGGCTAAGTGGTTTATAACATTGCTTGATTCAACATGAATTTCCATTATTCCAATTTACTAATATGATATTCTACTTTGTTCTTGGTTGTTTGATTCTGAATCTTCAAAAGGGTATGGTGTTTATGCTTGGTGGATGATTTGGAAAGTGGTGTGTGTGAGGTTTATATGAAAGAGTGGAGGAGGAATGATTATGAGATGGATTAGTGAGATGAGGGATGGTTGAAATGTATGAAATTCGTCCCCTATTTATAGGCTAGGTAAGGGGTAAAAGTGTGGCGCATAAAGTTGTAAGTTCGGCGTACTTGGTGATTAAATGTGAGGGTAATAAATGTTTATTAAAGAAGTGCGGCACACAAAGTTGTAAGTGTGGCGTAATTAGGGTGTTAATGTAGTAGCATTTAAGTCTTCATTAATTCTTCATAGTCAGATAGGAAGTGTGGCGCACAAAGTTGTAAGTGCGGCGTACTTATAGAGTTAATGCTAAATTTTGACTAAGCTTTAATTACTTCTGACTTGAGGAGAAGTGTGGCGCACAACTAATAAGTGCGGCGCATAATTGCACTTTAGAACTTGAATTTTATCTCTTTCTTGTATGTTGTGTTCTTTAGCATATAAATACTCGATCTTTGTTGTGTTAATCCTCAGGATGTCTTCAAGTGAACCTGCAAGCAATTCATGCTATTAAGTATCAAAAGTTCACGAGAAATGATTAAATATATATGAATAACACCACCGAAAACATGTATAATTTGGGCGTTATCAAATCCCTCCACACTTAGCTATAACTTGCCCTCAAGCAATCAAAGATGGAAAAATAGAAATCATTTATCGTGACTTAGAGAAAATTTGGATTTTGTAAGTGTTTACAGGTTAGATAACTTTTCAGGCATTGACATATAACATAGCACCTCACAGGGAAATGTGTTTGATTTTAAAATTCACTCAGCCACTCAGACATGGTTTATATTTTTTAGAGACACTCAATTTGCACAGACATAATCTAGACAGCTACCATAGGCTTGTATTTGACACATAAACCTGACCGAAGGGTAAAACTTGATATTAAAACGGGAGCATATACTAATCTTCATGTGTCAGAACTTAAGCTTTTATTTCTTGAACTATTTTATATATTTTTTCCATGATTGTAATAACTAGAACTTCATCTTTTAACTTTAACTTCTTACTTAGGAATTTCAGCAACTTAGCACGAAAAGGAGCACTTGTAAGAACAGGAACTTGCGGGATTTATAACATATGATTAATCTGGCTTTGGTCTAGTAAATGATGATCAAGCACAAGTTCTAGAGCTTCTAAATTACCAGCTCACTCAAATATAATTATCAACCAATACCATTGTTCCAGAAAAGGCGACAAAACCACATATACACATCCATAACGATGTAATAGATACATATGATTGCTCACTCCTTTACTCGAACAAGCTAAAGGCATCAATTATCTTAGGCACCAAAAGTGGGCACCCGAATATTCTAAAGGTTTATACTTCTCACAATTTAGTGGACTAGGTTATGCTAGCTATAGAGTCAATCCAGTTGGATTTGCCTTACCAAGAGCATTTTTTAATTTTTGAAAGCATATATATATACGATTTTTGATTTTGAAAACATTTGTTTGGTAAAAATTTTGGTAGGGCAAGCATGGAGGGATATGATTAATTTTTCCTATTTGGCTCCCCTCCACACTTAAGTTGAATATTGCCCTTAATGTGATAACTGATAATAGAGATAAAATAGGGAAAATTAAGGGAAACGGTACTTCTCGGGCCATAAAGATATGTAGCTGTGAGAGAGCTATCCTTGAGCAGACTTTATAATTTTCCAAATCTTTAAGCTATATAACCTGCATAAAACTAAATACAAAAGCATACAAAAAGAAAATATTTTTGTTGTTTTTTTA
Organism: Tanacetum coccineum; assembly: GCA_026074375.1. Lineage (NCBI taxonomy): Eukaryota > Viridiplantae > Streptophyta > Magnoliopsida > Asterales > Asteraceae > Tanacetum > Tanacetum coccineum. The sequence goes on along the minus strand of BQNB010035815.1, from coordinate 37,267 downwards.
GAAAATAAATAAAGGATATGAATGGAAAAATGGAGGAGGGACTCCTCCACACTTAAGTGAAGCACGGGTTGCCTCCCAAGAAGCGCTTAATTTTTTAGAGAGTCGTTAGCTGGACTCGAACCTGGTGAGTCATTCTTTGGGAAAGAAGGGAGTGACTTCTTCCCTTGGGTCGTTATAATCTTCTTCTTCATGGTATAGTTTGAGTCGATGGCCATTAACAATAAATGTTTTTCCATTTTTTCCATATAGTTCAACATATCCGAATGGATATTGATGTTTCACCACATATGGTCCTAGCCAACGGGATCTGAGTTTTGGCTGTTTAAATTTGTACTTTGAGTGAAAGAGCAGAACCTTGTTTCCATGTTTGAATTCTTTTCTCATTCTTAGTTTTCTATCGTGCCAGACTTTGGTTCTAGCCTTGTATAATCAAGAGTTTTCATAGGCTTGATGTCTAAGTTCATCTAATTCGTGTAACTGGAACATTCGTTTTTCACCAGCAGCGATCAGATCTGGATTACAATTCTTCAAGGCCCAGTACGCACGGTGTTCAATTTCAAATGGTAAGTGGCAGTTCTTTCCATATATGAGTTTGTAAGGTGTGGGAGATGTGTATCCTTGCCAAGCTTATGATAGAATACTCGTCACGACCGAGCAATTGAGCGAATTAGTTACATGTTACCACATAGATTAGTTGAGTGATTTGAGTGTTTTCATCTTCCTATTTCATGAGGTGTTTGGTTGTGTACTTGTAATAGATCAAATAAATGCTTTAACGGAAAATATCCTTAGGGATACATTTTTATAAACTTCTAAAGGCTACTTGAGAACAAGTAGGATTCAAGTGGGGGGATATTTGATGACATCAAATAACGTCTATTTTATAGCATCATTTATCCTATGTTATTAACCCATTTTGTATAATTATTGCAAAGAATTGTTACTTAATCGTTTGTATTTGAGAATTGCAGTAATTATGGAGTACTTGGTGAAGTTATGCTAAAAGGCACGTATTTTGGAGCATAAACGCAGAGTTTGAGAAAGTCTACTGATTTGACAGCAAATACACCGTATTATTCTAGACCTATACGACGTATCTAAGAATTTGACGAACCAAAAGACCATTGCCTGACTTTGAAGAATACACCGTATCCACATCAACGATACGCTATATGTAATACTTTGGTCAATGAAGAAGAACAAGCTGGATTTACCCAATACGCCATATCCATCAAGAAGATACAGCGTATCCGTACCTACACTTCACAAGAAACCACGAAGACATAAAGACCAATACACCGTATCCAGGAGACACCTATACGTCGTATTCAAGATATAGAATGTTAATATTCTGGAAGATATCAAATGTGGTCCTTACTCCAAGAAATCCCCAATACGCCGTATCCCACATTGCTCGATATGGCGTATCGACCAGTTTCCAGACCCTATAAATAGATGACCTAAAACTCAGTTTTAGGTATGCAAGTGAATTCCTAAACTACCAAGTTGACCAAGAGACGAATAAAGGAGCCTAGAAGGTCATAAAAGAACCTCAAGATCATAGGAAAACTCTTATAATCTTCGCGCAACTTAATACGCGTTTGATTAAGGTTTCTTTATTTTAATCGTTCATATATCAAACCGTGTGTATTTTTACAATGACTATTGGCTGATACCTTTAGGTATCAGCCATGTTTATCAAGATCTAATGTTTGGTTTGTTTATCTTGATTGATTAATTTATCGTTGATTGTTGTTTATGTTTATCAATTTATATTCGTTTACTTGCTTAAGTATGCAACCTATCATTCAACTGGGTCTAGTCCTACATATTTAATGCAGTGCAACTTCGGTGTTGTTTGGGCATAGGCTAAGAGTTCGGGATAGCTCTCCATATTGTAATTTATATATCTAGAATCATAGGATCACGAATATTGACCTATCCTTGCCTTTAGTTTAGTGAGCTTAGTTGAGCCATAAGGTGATCTTGGTATCAACGAGTACGTTCTTATTCCATTGGTAAGGACTCGGACAGTGGACTACTAGTATATAAAGAGCCGTTAAGTAGTAAGTGGGTAAAGTCTCCATGAGCTAGGGTTTAGTAAGAGCACCAATATTAATCTCCTAAGATAGATTATAATCAACGGATGCTTGCTTTATGCGGATGCATCTAATTGAGACAGAATTAGCATGTCTAGGTCTTAGGAAGAAGTACCGCCTAAGTCTAGGAATGATATGCCCTAGATAAGTCAGTCATTGCACTAATAAACAAACCTGCGTTTTATCAGATTATTCATGGTTGACACGTTTTTCTTACATTAGTTCTTGACCGCTTCTCTATCGTTTGCTTGTCTTCTTGTGTGTGTTTATTGCTTTACTTGTCATCAAAACCTTAGGTTAGATACATAAAACCATGCCAGTCTCTTAGGCTGAAACCCCCTTTTTGCATTAGTTTTAGGTTTAACTTAGATAACTAAAATACTAATAGAATTAGGAATTAACGCTCTCGTTCTTAGTGATCGACACCCTACTTACCACAAAACTCCATCTGACCGGGTACACTGCTTGTTAAAGTGTTGTTTTTAGGTATAGTCAGCATAAAATAAATAGTAAAACTTAATACATAAATAACACCTACACAACGACACATTAGGTTTTTGGCACCGTTGCCGGGGAGTGAAGTTGTTTAATTCTTATTTATTAGTGTTTTAGTTTAGTTTAGATTAATTTGCATATTTGTGTGTTTGTTTTATGTGTTTGATTTCTGCATTGTATATTTTGCATATTCTGTGTTTGTGTGTTTTTCTGCATTGTTAAAGTTCACTGTAACTTTCTAAGTCGAATACTCAATACGGCGTATTCACCTTATTGGATACGGCGTATAATTTTTTTTCAATCCAATACAGCGTATTCGACTCTATCATCAATACGACGTATTCAGTTCACTAATTACGGCGTATTAAGTTATTTGACAGTTTTCTTTCCTAGCAAAATTATTACAGGTTAAAATGGACGACCCCAACATTACTATGGAAGAGTATATCAGGCTTGAGGAAGAAAAGGCTCGAAAACGTGGTAAAGTGTTTAACTGGGAAACTGCTAAGTATGGTAAGATCTGGTATGATGAAGACATTCATGACCTTAGATCCGTTGAAACCGAATTCCCAGCTATAGCCTTTAATGACGAGGTATCATCTGATAAAACACTTTCTTGTGAACCCATGGTAAGCTCTCTTAATGATGAAATTGACTTTAGAGTTTTGTTTAACAATTTCGATGATGAAGATTACACGGTAGTTTTTGACAAAAACTCGTTTTCTTATAAAAAAAATTCTGCCAATGATTTGAAAACGGATTCGGAAAATGATAATGAAAAATTCATGCCTTCACTTCTATCACCTGAGCCTACGGTTAGTTGTTTTGATGATTTAGACTTCTTTAAAGATTTTGAGAATGAATTTCCAACCATTGTATACAATAATGCTCAAACGTCTAAATCAGATTTATTAACTGAACCGATTTTAAACCCTCAACATACCGATGAATTTAATTTGAAAGATGAAACATCATTGTCCGAATGTGATGAAGAGGAACAAAACATTTTAAACTTTAATGATCTATTTCCTTTCAACGTAGTTTATCCCAATGATTTAAAATCGGATAAGGAAAATGATGATGATAAAATCGATATTGAACACTCTTTGGGGATTTATCTGTTAAACTATTACCTGATGTAATAAATACCGATGTTGGTGCCTATGCACATGGGTCAAATAAGCTTTTGGAAACAAGTCATGATACATCTAATAAATTTTTCAAAGCTAAAACTTTTATCAAGGAATTAAATTTTAATATCATGACTTGGAAACATCTTAACAAAGGGATGTCATTCATTTTTCTAATCAAGAATTTGTATGTGCCATTTGGCATCCTGTTCGACCCCAAATTGTTTTATAAGGATGGGAGTAAATTAGGGCAAGTCTAACTTAAAGACTTTTCTGTAAACAAAAGTGCTTGCCGGGAGATAACCCGGAATGTAATTTTCAATTTTTATCGAGTCTGTCTTTCCATACTGTATATATGGCGTATCCAAACCCCATGGATATGGCATATTGACCTTTTGGACGTTATCCAGTCTTTATTTTCAGCACAGTCTATATGACGTATTCATTAAATGAATACAGCGTATACATGTATCAATACGACGTATCCTAGGGTATGGATACGGCGTATCGACTTCCTGTATAGTTTTAGGATCATATTTCGAGTCTAACCAATGAATGCACAGAGATAGAATTGCATTTGTTTTTTGAGAATTTACACAGGACCTCGTGAAAGTAATATCGACGAATATTGGTGGAGAATTTACAAATCTGGAAGATCTTGAAGTGTTGGAGTCTTGAAACTTCAAGGCGGCTGTTCTACATAATCTTGCTAATAAACTCAACATGGAGAATCTACCACTACTACAAAAAAGGCTAAAAACACCCCCCCCTAAAAAAAGACCGGTTATGTAAAACCCTATCTTTATGACAAAAAAATAGTGGGAAGGGAATAAATGGAATTAGGTTTTCTTGAAAAAACTAGTTTTCATAATAGAAATTGTATAAAAATTGGTTTTTAGGGTGCAACCCACTCTTTTTACACAATTAAAGACACTGGTGTGTATGTAACAACATATCTCTATGTGTTTATGTTATGGACATCATTTTTTATAATACAACTAGTTTTTTTACACAATTAAAGACACTGGTGTGTAGGTAACAATATGTCTCTATTTGTTTATGTTACAGACACCATTTTATTACAACAATTTTTTAATAAATTTCAAATTACTTTTACTTAATAGTTTTATTTAAAATTTATTATTAGTTACAAAGAAATGACAACAAGTATAAAGTAAAAGGGCCCAAAATGTAACTTCTTATTTATATTAAAAAATTTACACCGACTCATATCTTCTTCTTATTCGCAGGCTCAAATCCTATAATCATCATCGTAGTCTGACCATTTTTAAATCATGGATGTCAATCGTGAAATATAAGGATACAATCCCTACGAATCCGGCTGCAAAAAATTAAATGTTCCCTCCATTTTTTCATAACTCTCCCATATTTTATCTCAAATCCCGCCTAATATGATGAATAAAAGGGGCAAACATCTTCACGGTATCATTATCACAAACCATAAACCTAAACCACCCATAACCTATCTCACCAACAGCAAACTACGTTCTTCTTGATTCAGTCGAGCAACACAAATGGTATATCTTTCTATCTTAATCGATTGTTTATATTCAATTGGTATTCTTCTTTAGGTTGATTTGTGTTAATTAGTGTTTATAAATTGTCAATTAAGTGTTTATGTGTTTATTATGGTCTGGCTATGGAAACCCCCAATTCATGCTGTAAACACAACTTAGTTATTGCATTTTAAGTGTTTATTATATTGCCTAAGTAGGCATCCGTATAACTGTAGAATCGGTTGACCATTGAACTTTTTGACCGACAAACATAGGACTAAACTGAGCACAGAATCGCTCAGAGTTGTTACAACTATAATCAGAACTGAAACTAAGACCTGCCATATTTTATAATGATAGTTACATGACTGGGCTTAGGTAGCCCCGGGACAAAAGAGGCAGCCTGATGCTGCGGCTGGTGCCCCTAGAGCCGCTAAGGGTGCTCCTGCAGTCGATGAGGGTGCTTAGGCAGATCCAGCACCAGTGCATGCACCTCAGCCGCTACCACTGCCTCTAGCTGCAGCTAAGACTATGCCCCAAAGATTGGGGAGACTTGAGGAGGAGATTCAGGGGTTACGACAGGATGTTAGGAGTTTGTGTGGACTTGTGGAGAGATCGATGACCGATCAGGGTAGATTCTCTACATGGATGATTGGCTGTATGACTAAGCTCATAGATGCTAGCGGGCAGACTTATCAGGCATTCGATGGGACCTTCCAAGGGAGCTCCCCACTTGTCTTCGAGAGACGCACTAGATAGAAGACTAGCGAGGCCAGCACTTCCGTAGCCCTACAGCAGCCAGACCTATGATCCCTATATCTCTCATTTTTTGTTTCTATCTTTTGTACATTTATTCGTATCATGATGTACCTAAACTTATAATTGCTTATCTTTTGATGTATATATTATGGTATGACATTTTGACTTGTTTATGCATGATAGAATCAAGCCTGGCAGTAAGTTCAACACCATAGTTCGTGAATGTGTTACGGAACCAAGCACGCTATCCAAATTAAGAGCAAAATTGAGAAGAGAGAGTGATTTCAAGTGTGGAAAGCTAAAGGAAAAAGTCTAACTTAAAGACTAGTTGAAAGAAAAGTGCTTCCCGAGAGACAACCCGGATTGTTATTTATTTTATCGAGTCTGTCTTCCTAGACATCAATACGACGTAACCGCTCCATACCATATGGCGTATTGAATGTCTGGACGTTATCAGTCCTTTATTTTTATACACTTTAAACATTATTGTTAGTTCTGTCAATACGATGTATTCAACAGACTGGCCCGTATTTAGATACTTTTCACAGGTCTCTATACGGCGTATTCTAGTTTATGGATATGGCATATTGGTTTCCTGTATAGTTTATTTAGCTTATTTATTTAACCGTAGATACCCGAGATAGGATTTTGCATGTTTTTCCTATATTTTGCACAGGACCTCGCTGAAAAAGAAATCGACGAAGTTGGTGAAGTATCAATCATCTGGAATACTATGTGTAATTGTAGTCATGCCGGCATTCAGACGCATGTTCAACACACATTTTTGCTCATAAACTTAACTTGGAGAATCTACCGAGCAAAATATCAAGTGAGTTTCTTATTCTAATTCTTTTAATTCTTGTTTTTAATGTTTTATCTATACAACAAGGACGTTGTATAATTCAAGTGAGGGGATTGGAATCAGAATGTATACTTGTCCTATTTTTCATGCTAAAATTCTTAAATTATGCTCAAATTTAAAAAATTTCAAGCAAACTTTTATGAAATTACTTGTTACATAACCCGCACACAATAACCTTTATTAGATATTGTGAGGATTTAACCTTATCCGTTTCCAAATGTTTACCCAAATTCCACAAAATATGAGTGTGCCGGTGATGTTGTAGACTTTAGAACTTGGCTTGGTATATCTATTCGAGACCACAATAATGAGTACTATGGATTTAGATGGAGTAACTTGTTTAAATTGGTAAATTTTAGGATTACACCCAAAAAGCCTTTATATGTTGTTTATTAACTAACTATACTGGTAATTTCAATCTGCGTATAAAACCCTTTGTTTTTCTCATATTAAGAGCTAGGAATTCCCCTAGAAAAAACCCGTTGAGCAATGCCTTTAGGATTACACCAATTAATTTGTTTGTTACACCTTAACACTTAGCCACCCTGTTAGATTGAGTTTATTTACAATTGCTAGTTTCTTAAATAGTGTAAAGTATGTATTTCCTGGAGTCTTGTGTCAATTTTCTATCTTTGGTACGGTTGGGAAGAAATTTGCACATTGCAAATGGGAATGTATAAAGTAGTCAAAACTCATGTATTTTTACTACCAACACAATTATTGGTACGTCCGAAGAATGACGTTAACCATTTTAACCGTAACACTGTAAGTCTTTAGGGACTAACGGTGTCAATCCCACTTTTACAAAACTAGTCCCTAACCTAAACAAATAGTTAACACTTGTTAAGTGTTAAACTTATACAACTTAACCAAAATACCCAACCCCTAGCCTAACCTTTATCCCACTTAGCCCAGGTCAACTCAGTTAAAACACCCGGTCAATGACAGTTAAAACCTAACTAAAAATGGGGGGGGAAAACAAATCACTGTTCACCCTTCCCCTTCGTTTAACCCTTGCGTTAATTTTAAACAGGGTAAAATTCCCCAAGCCAGTAAACATCAACATCACACATCACACGCTCCTCCTAGCACGAAATAAGCATGACACCCATTCCCCACTGCCACGTTGGCAATCCGGATCAATACACTCCTACATCCGACGGCTAAGATTGAATTTTCAAGATGGGATCATAGATTGAAAGGCTGGGATCAACTCCTTGGGCTCTACTAAACTTTCTACTCACAAAAGAAACACACCAAGGCTACTCAAGACCTCCTCAAAGTCCTATAAATAGAGATAGATAGCTAGCTTAGAAAGTGTTCCCAATTTATGTATTTAGAATTGGTTAAACCATTTTACTTTCCTGTTAATTTACCTTACTGCACTTTAAATTACCTTGTCATTTCCTTTATTGTATTGTAATTCCTTTTCAATCAATAAAAAATCACAAAAATATTATTCCATTTCCGTTGTTACTGTTTCATTCAATCATCTCAATTATTTGTTCAAGTTATTCATTACTGTTCTCTCCTACTGTATTGAGCTTTGTTAAAGCTCATTTGAGATTTTAGATTTGAAGATTCAAGTTCTCTTTTTATTTGGAAGCTTGTGGATTAGTTTTGGATTTTGGATGTTGGATCTAAAAGCTTGCTTAAGCTTGGTTTGGTTTGAATTTGATGCTGATTCAAGAGGGATTAGGGGTGTTAGGTTAGAATTTAGGACTTCATCAAGATCTAAGGACCTCTTGTAATCTTTTTAGTTCACTTTTAAGTCATACTTTGCAGTTGCTTATTTGAATGCTTATTTCTGTTCCTATGTGCTTAATTCTACTTGTTTAAGTGATTTATTAATCTGTTTTTATCTTGAGCTGATTAGATCTTAGTTTTTATGCTTATGCTTAAAATTAGCTAAAATTCATCAATTACTTGCATACTCTGTTTAAATGTAATTTAGGCTTATTTGTTGGATTAAATTTGCTTATTGGATAGTTACTAAGTTGTTTAAAATCTGGCATTGAAGGTTTATGTTTTGAATTTGTGTTTTGGAAGCTTAACTTGGATTTAAAATACTTAAAGGGGTGTTTGGATTAAGGGCGGTACTAACCCAAAGTTAGTACTGCCAGTGGTTCTAGCCACTTTAGTTGGTTTTAAATTGATCTAGTTCTGTTTTAATGTAAGTTTTTCATAAGTTTTAGTCAAGTTTTCATAATATCTCATGTTTTTATAACTAGATTTCACTTCTGAGGTAGTGAAAACAGTCCACACTATAGTTGTTTTTATTTTGAGTCTCAAGTATCAAAAGTGTTGTTTACTTGTTCATTTTTCACTCATAAACTAGTCTAATATCTGGTCTTAAAGGATTTCACATTGGTCCATAGTTTTTTCCCAAAATCACTCAGTTTAAGTCAAAACTGTTTAATTCTCAGCTTATAGTCCTTCCTTTGATCTTAAATTCATATATGTTCTAAGTGGTTTTAGGCTTTCAAATTTAGTGCATAAGTAGATTAAGGTAGTAAGATGGCCGGCGGCGGTGGTGGCCGGATAATTAGGGAAGAGAGAGTGTATATTGAGTGTGTGTGTATATTAGAGATGTAAATGAAATTTTAATATATAAATTTTATATATATATAAAACTTTAATATCAAAATGTAATATGTTTAATAGTTGAGGGTTTGTTTTGTAAATATTTTACAGGGACCAAAAGTGAAAGTTTTGGGAAACTTTTATAATATATTGGTTCGGGACTCATTTGAGCGGCTTAACGAATGATTCAACGCACGAAACTTGCGCCATTGTTTTTCAAATCATTTTTCCGATAAAAATGAGTATTCGCTTGATAATATTTCATAAATATTTTATAACATTTAATAAAATATCTGTTATTCATTTTGCGAACCGGTTTTGCCTCGTCCGAAATAAAAATGGATTTAAGCTCGAGTATTCACGTTATCAACAACGCTTCTAATTAAAAATGATGAATAATTTATTTAATATTTTTATTAAATAAATACTGATAACTAAAAACAAATTTAATTATTTTTGTGTGTCCGCGTTGTATGTTGTTCGTTAAATGTTTGCGGTGCTGTTTTAGCCCTTTTCGGCTCGTTTTCAGGTCTCGGGCAAAACTAAAAAGTTGTCTGAAATATCATTTCACATCAAATTGCTTTAGAGTCCGAGTCGTGAATACGTGCTTTAGATGATCGTTCTTATAAGTCAAGCCAGACCCGAAAAGTCACAGGGTAAGATAGTTATCTAAAGTTCCGAAAATTACCGGATGTTACATTATCTCCCTGGGCGGCCCCCTTAGCTCCTGCCCCCTTATCAATCAGGAGGCCACCTGTCTGATTTGGCAGATTTTCAGAAACTTTGAAAATTCATATAAAATTAACCGTAAGTCTGTAGAAGTCATGCCACACGTCATTTTAAAGATAATTGAGTCTACTTTTGTTTAAAAATACTTCCAATTATTTATTCCAAACTTAAGTAAGTCAAAAATGCTAAATAGTACATAGTTGTCAAAATTTTGTGTGTTGTTTTGACGTAAAACATGTATTTTACGTTTTCCTTTGAGTCGGGCATTTCTAGTGGGTATATCTTGAAAAATGGTGCAATTAACTTTTTAAAAATATTAAAATTGGTTAAGTTTTGAAATGGGGAGGAAACTAATTCTTTTTTAAAACAAAACCGAGCCAAGTATACATTGTTGTATCTAATACACAAAGCGACGACAAGTACTTTATGTGTTATGCTATATGATTATGTGCACTTCTTTGTGTCTTATTTTTGTTAATTGAATTTATTAAATGATCGTTGCTATTTGCAATTGAGCTAATTGAATATCTAAGCACATGTGTCATGTACACTATTCGTTTGTAGCTAGTTTTTCGGATTATGCCTAAATAGAACTTAAGCTAGATTTCTTGCATTAAGATTGCGAAATTGTTCTTGCATTGCATATATAAAAAGATCTATTTGTTTGCAAATGTTACATCAACATCTTGTAAACCTTATTAAACATAATAACTCACTTAGGTCATCATTTTAAATGTCTTCACACTTAATACTAGTCCTATGATTAATGGAATACACTATTAAAATATTTATTTAGTTTCTTTTAAATGAGTATTTGTGAGGGTCAAGAAAGATCTCAATTATATATCGATTCATTATTCAAATTATGATTGATATATTTATCGAATCTAATTGAAAAGTTTTGAGGATGGACATGAAATTGGATTCTTATTTGTTTAGCTTCAAGACTATATCACTATATATATAACAAAAGATATTATCTTTGATCTATATACTCAATCACACTTGATTGATATGAAAATGATTACATCCTTTTCTAGATGAAATGAATATGCATCAGATCATAACTCACACTTGTGTTGATGATGTTATATTGAGTCTAATTGTCCAATGGTTGTGTTCCAAATATTATACTAATATGTTTAATACATGCATAAAATACACAATGAAGTAGGATTGACGACTTGGATGTTTCGTCTGAAATATTCAAGCAATTTACATTGCAATGCAATTGGTAAATGTGTCATTTCCAAAAAACCAAACACGAGCAAACTAACAACATATGTAAACTTTGATCATACTACTTAAAAGCACAACATAAATCTCAAATTTACATTTAGCTAAACTCTGAAATAATAGTAATATGCGTGTTCATTCACCTAGGATAACATGATGTCGGAAAAACATTGTGTTTAAAGAATTCATGCACCTATCGTATTAAACGATTGACAAAGGATAATATATATCCTATGTATTTTAGTTTCTTCATGGTATGAATGGTTGTGTTACAAGATAATACATTACATAGTATTTGAAAAATATAAGTTATTAGAATTGAAAAATAACATATCACAATATGTGTCAATGCATAAACAAGTAAAAATACTTATTTAATTATGGTATTTAACATTGATAAGAATAATAATTTTAGAAAAGCATATTTGTTTAAAAAATAAAATATGTCTCTTTTGAATCATTTATCATTAAAGAATCACAAACTCAATTAAGATAAATAACCTTGATGAGATTCATTTCACAAGACATGCAAATGAGCATTATTAAAACACTCTCAATAACATATTTTTCATTGTCACAAATAAGCACATCTCCTAGCTTTTGAAAAACCAAACACGTTAAATATCACATATGACAACTACACATGTAAGATGACTAAATATAAGACATCAATTAACTCAAGCAATATGTAATCGAAATTAAAAAACTATAGATCTTGAACAAAAGATTAAAACATCTTGCTTACGCTTCTCTAAGAATTCCACACATCTTGATTAGGTTTATGCGAACCAAAATTAAAGCATGTTAGTTGATTCATGTTAGGCCCTCTATGAAAAGATAATACAAATTTTATCTTTGCTATATTTTATTTGGCAAATATAAGAATTATATTTTGTCTAACATGATAATGACTACTGGAGAATCTATTGCACTAGAAATTCAATTTGACCTAACGATTGAATTGCTTCCAAGAGTGAAGTTAGATTCGGTGTATAACCCGTAAAAATGGTCGTATTTAGCCTAAATTGAGCACCACTAGTGATAGTCTCATATTCATTCTCTAATTTAATTAAATGGCTCTTCCTAAATATGCCTAATGATAGTCTACATCGATAGACTTTGTATCTCATTAGGAGTGCACACTAAGCACATAGAAATTAGGCTTCTCCTTAGTCAATCTAGACACAATGCACCTCACTATGTGCTTTAAAGTTTCAAGATGATAACTTTCTCCCATGTAATGCATTTATATGTCTTCATGATTATCTTGATGCTCAACATTTAATTGCTTAGCTCTTAAATACATGTCTATTATAAAGAAGTTTGTCTTTTTCTAGCAATTTAGATAAAATATCTCTTTACTTATCTAAATGATACATGCTCATAAATGCTAAATGCAAACATGTTTTACATGACGATTACATTTAAAATTATCATGTTTTGTATGCATCATTTTAAATGACTTACGTGTTAATTGTACACCTACACTATGTTAGCTTAATGTGTGACAATTAGCGTTTAAATGTGGTATAGTCTTACACATTAATCTCGTCAAGTATTGTGTCGATTCATGCTTAGATAACTTTCATGCCTATATCTATATGTCTTATGCATCTAGGTATATATTGTCTCACACTAGAATATTTTTCTTTGCGTTCGTGTCACAAATCTAAAATGTCAAAAGAGTCGTAAAATGGTCTTATATCTCCTAGAGTCTTTACTCACACATTCCCTCAATCATAATCTCGCTTTCTTCCAAATGATCCATTCTTTTGTCAAGGGAAGGTTAGATACAAATCTAATCACTCCTCCAAGTAGGTTTGACAACTTAAATATTTCATCCAAAATATTCAAGTAATTTTAACTTGCGATCGCAAACGTTAGAAGTCATATCCGAAAATTCATATTCAAGCCTTTTAACAACATATGTTAAAACGCTCTTCCAAAATCAAAAAGCTAACATCAACCTTCGAGTGACAAAGGTCTTACGAGTTTCTACATAAGTGATTCGTAGCTTCCTTAATATACACACATTGAGACTAAGTACATTAACTTCCGTTAGTCCATTCTGTCCCATAGAAATGTCACGATGGGTTATCTTCATGCTCACCTCATACACAATGAGGATCAAACATTATCCATCGATCTTAGGATAGAAAACTCATCAAAATTCGTCATCATTTCCTTCGCGACAATGTCTAAAAGGAAATATCTTCATCGAAAAGTTTCGTCGGAAGACAACATCGCCGGCATCCTCACCAAACCACTCAAACGTGAACCGTTTAATTATTTAAGTCTAGGTTTAGGAATGATGAAACAAATCTCATAAACGTGTCATTCTCATTTTAATAGTCTTGTTACTATTAAATACATTCCGATAAATCTCAACAACTTAATCATTTCATCTGAAATGTTTAAGCATTTTTAATTCGCGAAATGCAAATTAAAACGTCACTCATTGTTCATGTCTAATTTGTTTCACAAAAACCTTAATCACGCCTCTATTATTATATAGATGGTTAATATCTTTCGTCCACATTTCCGCTACCACCTTTAAGACAGCCTCGTACCTCATCGTGTGATTGTTCTATGAACATTCGCAATACTCGAGAAGAGCTACATAACTTCGTGAATGAAGTTGATCGTATGCTAACCGTCATCCATCATGACATTGTCAAGCTCATGGCTTCTATCTTTATTTTTCTTCATTTATTCTTTTTATTCCATAATTTATGTCTGGATGAGCATGAATTAAAAGGGAAGGGAAAACACACCTATTCACATATATCCTTTAACCAAATACTCTCAAGAACTCACATATGTGATTCTTATTCTCTAGAAACCAAAGTGAAATGAAAAACCGAGTTATCCTCACTACTACCAATCTTGAGTCATCGACATGTTCCTTATGGTATCGTCACAAGAAGATTCATCATGTAACCATTCCCCACAAGTGAATTTCGTAATGAAATACGTCTCATCTTCATATCCCGACACTCATAAGCATGTGTGCCTATGTAGTCAAAAGTTAAGTGAATTTCGTAATGAAATGCGTCTCATCCTCATATCCTGACACTCATAAGCATGTGTGCTAATGTTGTCAAAAGTCAAGTGAATATCGTAATGAAATGCGTCTCATCCTCATATCCCGATACTCATAAGCATGTGTGCCTATGTTGTTAAAAAGTCAAGTGAATTTCATAATGAAATGCGTCTCATCCTCAAGAACATCCCACACCCGTTCTCTAATCATCCAATCATGTCTACTTTCTAGCAAGTAAAGAACACAAAGAATATATTCAATCTTCAAGTGTTGTTGAGTCATCACAATGTCATGTCTTTTAATTTTCTTCCACTATTTTCACATTTTCACCTTTGTTTGTCAACATTAACAACCAACAAAACACCCAACAAACCTATAGTTAACACCTTTCCTTTCCATTCACGCTCATCCTTCTTCGTTTATGTTTCCTCAACAAATCATCTTTATCATCAACATTTAGTTCGAACTAACGTCTTACGATAATGTTTATCCTTAAACACCCCAAACATGAAAAACATACATAATGCTTAACAAAGACACCTTGAGGATTTAGGAATCTTTCAATACAACCTTTAGTCTATTCAAATCCACATCATCATCTTGGTTAGATGACAATACCATAAGGAACATGTCGATCAAAATACGTTAATACTCTTTATCCAAATGACCTCTTGGAAGAAGTCATTCTCATAATAATAATGTGTCAATCAATAAATGAATTTTGTTCTCGTTTATTAAAGTCGGTATTATACCAAAGAGTGTTGGTCAAGTCTTAGTCCTTAATCATGTGTCGGTTGAACCTTATCATTGGTTCCTAAACATTCTCCTGTCTTAAGTATACATCATGATTCTTTTTATCTTGAATTTAAATTTTAGGTGTCTAGGGTTTAAATTTTCTTTTAAAATGCCATAGTTTAGAGTGCATATATCTAAGACATGCATGACTTGTTCCCCGTTAGTATATTGCTATTTTGTGTTGTCGATATATAAATATAGCATCAACGTCCATTATATATATATATATATAATATATATATGATAAAAAAATATTATATATATAATTCTATATATATATATATATATATATGCACTTGTCTACTAACTTTATTTTGTAGCTCACTTCCTTAGTTCGATTCCTTGGTGCCCCAAACAAGGGGGAGCATCCGCCGAGGGGAAGCATTTGCAAATGTCAAAGTCATTACATTTGCAACCATTAATACATCTACACATTTCTTGATATGTGTATTCCATCCCTATAATATTTATGCGTGAAACTAACCCTTGATGTAGATTAAGAGTTCATAACATATTTGATCCATGGATCCACTAGAGTCAATTTACAGGTCCTCGATTGTCAAAGTAGATATCTTGGGATGATTAAACTGGGTTTATAAGAGCAAGACTTCACTGGGGATGATGCAAGCTAGCCTCTTTGTTTCAAGAATTGTAGTGTAGTACAAGTTTCGCCTAAGTGTCCACCTTTTTTTTCGACAAAAGGGGGAGAAGAAGTGTAAACAAGTAACTTATACATTTTACTATGAGTTATAGTTTACATATTTTGTCATCATCAAAAAAGGGGAGACTGTTGGTAGAAATATTACGATATTTAATCTATACATTCTCTTCATGTTTTGGTGATGACAAACATGTAACTTATAACACATAACGTAAAGTGCTCAAGTTACTTGTAATCACATATCATCAATGCATTCACACGTCAACATCTCTCGACGTCTCAAGTCTGCTTCAACAACAAATATAAGTTTGCACCCGACGTAAATCACTAAAGGTATGAACAAACAAACTTTAAATTTATTGGATGATCAAAGAAATAATTTTTGTCCTAAACTTTACATTTTTATAAATGTAACAAAAAGTTTTTACAAAAATAATTAGACAAAGTATTTTTGTAAATATAAGAAATATTTTAATTCAAAATAAATATTTGAATTCAAATTTTCACCCTAAAAACAAAAAATCTGCCTTAGATAAACCTTCCCCGGAAAAGGACAAAATGGGAGCGTCTGTAAAGAGGGCGGCCCCCTTAAATATATGGTCGGTCCCCTTAGTGATAAGGGGGCCGACCTAGGAGCTAAGGGGGTCGGCCATGTTTTTTGGTCCGAAACTTTGCCTATAAATAGTGGAGTGTTCCCACAGATTTTACCACCTCTTTGCACATAATTTTTCTCAGTTCTAAACCCCTCTTCCAAACCTTTTTCTTTGATCACTTAACTTGTTATAAGTTTGTTTAAATGCGATCCAATCATCTATTCCTCTAAGTGCAAGAGAAGAACTCTCACTATCGTCAAGATACGAAGTTATGTAGTTTAGTTAGTGCATTCGTGATGTCTTACATTCACAATGTATAGATCGAGTCTATGTATTCCAAACTTGTGTAATAGATAGATCGTAGTGATCGTAGAGAGAATAGATAGATCGGGGTGATCGTGTTAGTGTTTAGGTGAAGTGAAGTGTTGATAGTGTGGTTATTAATTTAGTCCTCAAAATACAAAGTATGTGTTAGATTGGTTCTAGCTAAGATTAGAACTCGACATTTAGCTTAGTGTTGGAAAACATTATAAGCGACATTGTGTGGTTTGTTATGTTAGGCCATAAATATAACGGGTTTGGTTGTACCCGAAGAAGAACTCGACATCTAACTTAGTGTCGGAAAATAATGTAAGCAACGTTGTGTGGTTTTCTCCGCCAAGAAGGGAGCTTGTTAACTAGTGAAGTAACTCTCGAGTTGGGTACTCGGGGAGTGGAGTAGGGCGAAGAGGAGCTTCGTGACCGAACCACTATAAATCATCGTGTCCAATTTGCACTTTCTTTTACCTTTCGATTTACATCTTTATTTACCTTATCGCATTACATTTATATTTGCATTAGATTTATATGTGTGTTGATTGTTGCTTATATTATTTGGATAATGATTGTGTTGTGGATAGAAGTTAATATTGTGATTGTGTGTATATTGATATGATAAGTTCTAATGGATATAGATGTATTATTCACACTTCTCATATTGTGTTTAACTTGATTGATAATTTGATACAAAACGTTTTACGTTTTAAGTTTTTAAATGGAAACGTATTCACCCCCCCCCCCTCTTCGATTTCCACATTCCTAATCACGTAACGGGTTTTACTCTCTTATTGGTCAAACTAAGTCAAAGGTCACTTTGCGTAAACGCATCTTTTCCCATTATAGGATATGCTTTACTAAAGATGCAAAGCACTTGTGTTAAAAATCGTTTAAGATCCTAGGATCGATAATATCAAAATATGTAGATGCACAGCGGAATATAAATAAAGAACAATGTTATTTTCACAAGGTTTTACATTCATACAAGCCTTAATTCTATATGATCAGTATAGAACGGTTACCTAACTGTAACAGGATCAAAAAAACCTTTGATCTAAGAGCTAAACCACACTAGACGTCTACATCACACATATAGGATACACACACACACGTTTTGGGTGCACACACTAAAACAATGTCTATGGATCTCTTTATATATAGAGAGTCCATAAGACTTACAAAGGAATCTTAATTGTATTAGGAAACTAAATCTTTTCCTAATCTTTAATCTTTATCTTTTAAGCAAATCTTTTAGAATCCTCCATCTTTTGTAGAATTTCATATTGTCGACTTTGATCCTTTTGTTTCATTCTTTATTCTTTTAAGAAAGTTATTTTCTATCATTAAATCAACAATTCCCAACAATCTTCCCCTATTTGATGATGACAAAGATACGACGTATGTAGACAGAGTGAATATGCCGTATTGGGAATTGGTCAAACGCATTTTCTTATGAAGTCTTGGCGCTGATACGCCGTATCTCTTTAGTTGGATATGACTTATTGGTGAATTTTCAGAAATCTTCAAATGTCTTTGTTTTAGCTCCAGTTTATGTGCCTTTTAGCTTATCTTCACAAAACACTCCTGAATTACTACATTTATCAACTTTAAAGCAATTAAGTACCAAATAATGCAATAATTATATAAAAATTGGCAAAATAGATGGGATAAATGATATAATAAAGTGACGTTATTTGATGTCATAAAATATCCCCCCCACTTGAATCCTACTTGTCCTCAAGTAGACTTTAGAAAAAAAAGTTTAGTTTATGAAAATGTGTCCAGAACCGAAGTTAAGGATTTTCCGTTTAAGTATCGTTTTATCCTAATCACCTATTCATAACCAAGATCCTCACGAAATATGGAAACAAAAGCACTCAGATCACTCAACTAATCTAGGGTGCAACATTTAAGTAGTACGCTCATTTGCTCGGTCATGATTAGTTTCGTATCATAAGCTTGGCAAGGATACATATCTCCACCGCTAAAGCTAAGGAAGAACAAGTCAAAAGCTAAATTAGGTTAAGAAGGCTTACGGTTGATCATTCAATAGTCTTTCACCATAAGTACCACACCAACAAGGCAGCTATATCGTATATACACGACCGTAACGACGGAATAGACATATACTATAACATTTCTCATTTTCACGTTATTGTATGACTCTTTAATGATCCTAAATTATTTCAGTCTGTTACACGTTACTTTTAATTTTGACTTTTAAGCTAAATCGCGTAAACTAGAAATAATCATTTAACGTAAATGGTCGCCAAATAAATCAAGGTTTATGTCAAGTAAGTGTCAAGTAATTATTAGGAATATAATTATTGAATTTGTTCACTTTATTTTTATCGGTCATGTAAATGGCTTACGTTTCGCAATAAAATGCATTTAGACACACCACAGAAATACCTAGACTTACCTAGACTCAAACCAATACCCATGTTGAATGCCTAAACACAAAATTAAATCAAATCTTGTGATTTTAGCACATGAGTGCCGAATGTGAGTAAGTAAATCCTACACAAATCGTCCGAAGTGATTTTACTAGATACTAAGATCACTTAAATCACATTAGCAAGTACAGGTACATCTTCTAGTAATTAAGCATGGTACTAAATGTTCCTTACTAGCCTAATATCATATGGTTAACAACCATTTCTTCTTCCTTGTTCTTTGAAAGTCGCGGCTAGGAAACAAACCACACAAACCATATAATCTCAAATCTTAAACATATCTTGTACATCTTGGATTTCATTAATACATGTACTTAATGTCTCCTACTAGTCATTTAACCAAAGGATAATAACCATTTGCCTCTTGGAACCCTCTTATGTCGCGGTTAACCAAGCCAAAACCCACAATCCATAAGATTTGCTAGCTAAGCCAAATCTTGAGAGTAATTAAGAATGGTACTAAGATGGTTTAGTAAAACCATGTTTTAGCAACTAGGAAACTCATAAACCACCTCTCTTAGGGCTCGTTCGGTTTGATCTAGACCAAGAGAGAGTAACTAGCATAAATTTATCTATAAATACCACTCACTAACCTACATAACACACTTCTTAAACACTTGAACACCCTCAAAGATAGACATTACCATTTTCTCTCTTATTTCTAATCGGCATTCATTTACCCGAACCTTACACGACCCACATTTGTCCTAAGAACACAAGGAAGTCTTTAGGATCGATCATAAGGTTGCTAAGAGGGAAGCACGGGCTAAGGAGGTTGGGTTTTAAGCTTTGGAGCTTATAATTATACACGTTTGGGTGTATAAGGGTTGAGTCTACATTTAAATCCACAACCAAGGAAAGCTAGGACCTTTGTAAGTCATATCTAGCCTCGTGTGTCTTTATCGTTTCATTATACACCTTGTCTAAGTATGTATGTCACGACATTATCCATGTGGGACGTATACGAGTGCATGGACGTGCATGGTTTGATCCATGCATGGTTCACATACGTAGGATTAACAAACGAAGTCTTATGTGGTGTTAGCATGATTAAAAGGTGACTAACGAACGAGTTAAAGCTTAAATGTTTCATAAGAAACCCATAAATGCAAACGAAAGTGTTTATAAGCTCGTTTTGAATGAAATCCCAAATGCTATGCGTAAACTTTTAAAGAAAATGAAACCTTTGGCATAGGGACATGTATATGTAGCTTATCAAATGAGTGCATGTAATAAACAACGAGTTACAAATGTTAAATGATGCTAAACAAGTGTGTCAAGCCCTAGAAATCAAGTGGATAAGCAAGGGGCTAGTTTCAAGTCTTAATGGGCTTGGCAGGCCACTATTAGAGGCCAAACAGGCCCAACGAGGCCTTGTGTAATAAGCTACGGCTTATTAATAAGCCATACGGGTTTAAATGGGAACTAGAAATGCTTATTAAATCAACATAGGCCTTGCATTTCCATTTGAAACCAAACAGAACCCTTAATGGGCTTACTAGCCCATTACCGAGCCCCATATAGACGAATAAGCTCACAATAAGCTTGGACAGCTTATTAGTGATCTTATGAGAACTCAATGAGCTTAAAGGACCTTAAATGTACATAATGGACCCAAATGGACCCAACTGAAAAGCCTAAAACCCTCTTCTGGCCTTAAATGGGGCCAACGGCCCACTAACTAGTGCTTATTTGCTTATTGGGATAAGATAAAATGAAAACAGACCAAAAGGACTCGATAAGAATGAGAAATAAGCTAAAATACCACAAGAACCATTAAAAGGTGTAACGGGTTGAGCTATTGGGCTCACGAGCCCAATAAGCTCTAAATAAGCTCCCTGAGCTTATTTACAACTTAACATACCCATATCAACTTATTGAGGGCTTTTGTACTCGTTAAAACCCTATTGGACCTTTAAAACACTAAACGGACAAAAATAAGCTCGATGAGCTTATTTATAAGCCGAAACAGTTTTGATAACTTATTTGGACTTAACAAAATGAAATGCCACTTGTTGGGATTTA
>BQNB010035814.1:0-50581 GCA_026074375.1 Tanacetum coccineum | reverse complement strand
AATTAAACACAAATAAACCCAAATCGATCAAATCACAACTTAATTAAACCCCAATTTCAATATCAAACACAAACACAATCAGATATAAGTTCAAGGAAAAAGAACAAAAAAAGTAGCAAATCACCTTGATTGAAAATAAACAGCCTAAGTTTCAGATTCCAGTGAACACTGTGTGGAAAACCAGAAGGGGGGTTGAATAGTTTACCGCTTTTTAAATTTAAGTTTTATGTATGTTTGTAAAACTTAGATTCGACCTTTTTGTTGTGAATTCAATGATTGCACAATATGAACAATGTAAATATATGAAATGATAAAGTAAGACAAGAGATAAGAGTAAGAACAATCAAACCACAACGCGAGGATTTATAGTGGTTCGGTAACGAAGCACCAAACTCGAGAGTTTTCTTCACTATGTCAACAAACTCCCTTATGGCGGAGAAAACCGTACACAACGTTGCTTACATCGAATTTGCGACACAAAGCTAAATGTCGAGTTCTAATCTTAGCTAGAATCAATCTATCATAATACGACTTCACTATTTGTTCACGACTTCACAACTTCACGACTTCTTCACAACTTCAAGACTTCTTCACAACTTCAAGACTTCACTTCACCACACTACTTAGATCAGAACTATCTAACACTACTTGGTAAGATCACCACGATCTAACTATACTTACAAAGATCGCCAAGATCTAGCTACTACACACAAATACAAGATATATAATTGATTTACAAGTTATGGTATGGATGCAATAAGATTGTAACAACACAAAAAGGTGTAATACTTCTTCACTTGATGATGGAAGTATTCTTCGTCTTCGCTTGCACTTGAGGAAGCTGACTTAAGGATCACTGGAAACAAAGCTTATGATTAAATGATCAAAGGAGTTTAAGTGAGATGTGTGGGCTGTTTTAGAACAGAAAGAATGAGTGCTAAAATGTGAGAGAAAATAGTGAGGAAATGTCCAGTATTTATAGGACAAACTGGAGGAGCGTCAGTCTATGGGCGGTCCCCTTAAATAGGTGGGCGGTCCCCTTAAATAGGTGGGCGGTCCCCTTAAATAGGTGGGCGGTCCCCTTAAAATTAAGGGGGCCTCCCGTGTATTTATGAGGGCCGCCCTAGACTAGGGGCTCCCTAGTCTATCTTTTGTGTAGGGGGGATTTTCTCGAACTTTTCTAGCCGTTTTAGGTCCGAAAATTTGAATTTCAAAATGTTTATTTTGAATAAAACATTTCTTTTAATTGTAGAAAATGTTTTGTAATGTTAATAAAAATGTTTACAACATTTTATAAAAGTGTGAGGTTGAATAAAAATTTTCTTTGATCATAAAATGCATTAAGCATTTATTTATTCATACCTTGAAGTAATATAAATTTCAAAATGAAAATTTACTACTAATTACTTGTTTACGTTTAATTTTACATTAAATGTTTTTATATTTTGTGATAATCAAAACGTAAAGATGGGAAAAATATTAGTAATGTTTTTAGGCATTATATTTTATCAACAATAAGTTATTATCCGAGATGACTAATGATGATCGTATGAAAACCTTAAATGCATTAGATTCTATATGTAATTCAATTTAAGCTAATAATATTGATGCTGATGTGATCCCTTGTAAGGTTTCACATGTAGATGATTAAATTAATATTAATGTCGATGAATCCACAATACCTAGTGACCCTATCGTTCAGTCTGTAGACATCAATACCAAGTCAACATCCTATGCTGGAGCTGCGGGTGCAAGTGCAAAGGATCAATCAAAAGTTAATTCCAACTTTCGTACCTTGGTGGCTGATCTCATATTCGATGGTGTTAACATCTCTATACCTCGTAAAATTTTCAAAAAGGTTAGTACTCACTTTGAACACACTCTATATGGCTACTTTATTGGAAAGAGAATGGCGTTTCCAGTTGTTGAATACTATGCTAGGAACAACTGCGCGAAACATGGGCTGAAAGGATTATGATGAATTCCAAAGGCTTCTTTTTCTTTAAATTTGATTCTTGGGCTGTTTTGGAGGGTGGTCCTTGGTTGATACATAAATCTCTAATCATTCTCAAAAAAGGGTCGATAGATTTTAGATTGTTCAAAGAAGAATTGACTCACATTCCGATATGGGTTAAATTGCATAATGTTCCTATTCAAGTTTTTGAAGAGGATGGTATTAGTCTAATTGCTACGTTCATTGGCAAACCTGTTATGCTTGATTCATACACAAGCTCCATGTGTAATGAATCATGAGGTAGGAGTAGTTTTGCTCGTTGCTTAATTGAGATAAATTCAGAGGCTGATCTCATGGATGTTGTTACTATTGGTATTCCATCTTTTATGGGGATGGTTTCACCAAAGAAACCATCTGTGTTGAGTATGAATGGAGGCCGCCCAGATGTGATATATGTAAGATTTTTGGTCATGTTCATGACCATTGCCCTAAATAGGTGGCGAGTCCTCCTATTGTTACTACTTCTAATGTTTTTACTCCTACTATTGAGAAGACTAATGATGGTTTCCGAACAGTGGGTAAAAAAAAGAAGAGGAAAGGTAAGTCCAAGTCTACTAATGGTGGTCAGTTTGCTGGTCCTTTGGTTAAACAAAATATTAGATATGAGCCAAAGGCGACTATAAGTGCACCAAAGAAGGGAGTTACTAATGTGGGTAATACATCTCAATCGTCATCTATGTTGAAGATGACTGGTAATTCTTCTAAGAAAGATATTCTCTCCATGTCTAATTCTTTTTCTGCCTTAAATGATGAAGAACAAGATGATGAAGAAGATGTTGAAATGTGTATGATGAATCGGCCAACTTAATTCAAAACACAAAAGTTGGTGGAAGTTCATATTTCACGGCTGCTGTTAGTTAACATGTTTAGTTGAGTCATGTGTTCTAGTTGCAATTAGTTGCCTCTAGAGTTGTAAGAGTTTATGGTATGTCATATGCTTTAATTTTAGGTGGTTATCAAGTTGTTTAGCTTGAGGTTAATGTGGTACTTCAGCCACATTCCATTTGTACTTAACTTTTTCGGTTTTAATATAACTTACCGGGGTAACCCTTTACCCAAAAAAGAGTAGGAGCAACCCACAGTTCAACCTCATAGTCTCAGTGTTACTATTTTGTCTCATGAAGATGTCTCGTGATATCTAAATGAGAATCCAAAAAATGCATTGACATTTATTATGAGTGAACCAGTGTATACTGAGACACATACAACCTATTTGGTACCAATCCAAAAGGGAAATCATGAGGTAACAAGATATATATCAGGTGCATATGAAGTACCACTAGGTACAAATGTAGATGCTCAAGCACCGTGCGTTCTTTTGCACGTACAAGATGATATTCTAGCTACTGATCTCACTTCATCTCTACCAGCAACCACAACACACACTTCCTTAACAAAATCCTAACAAAAGAGAGCCAAGAAACTTCTAAAAAAGGCAAGGTAGACAAAGAATGATTCAATAAAGGCTATCATACATAAGTTAACAGATCATGAGCAAAGGTTAAATGCTCTTTCACAAATCGATCATGTTGAAGCCATTGAAGGCCCAGTCTAAGCTAATGTGCTTAATGAAGTCAAGACACAACTACCAAAGATTATGCCTGCTGCAGTTTCTGAATTCATCACACCTTGCCTCGAAAGTATAGTAAAGCAAGCTCTGAAAACTACTCCTATCAGTCTGTCAAAACCTCCTATAACATCATTGGATAAACTCACAGAATATGAGCTGAAATAAAAGTTGTATGATATGATTTTTAAAAGCAAGTCATTTCTATCTCATAACCATTACAATGAACTATATAGTGCCTTAATGAATTCCATGCATATTGATGAGCTAGTAGCAAAAGGTAAACTTGATCTCACGCCAACTCTTAGGAAAAGATCTCACAATGATCAAGATCCTCCTGAAAATCATGAGGGGAAGAACAAGAAGAGAAGGCAAAAGAACATTGGTGGATCTTCTTTAAAGAAAGATAAAGCTCTAGTTGATTCATCCAACTTTAAAAGGTTTGCTGATGATGTTGAACCACAACAATAAGACCAAGAGACTCCTACTAAACTATTCAGGGGAAAGCATTCTAATTGGTTCAAGCAACCAAATGAGAAAAAGATTGAAGAGCGTCCTGAGAAAAGATGGTTTAATGAACTTGTTGATGCGGACAAGGATCCAAGGGAACACGAGCTTCAAATAGGATCAACAATCATGTTTGTTAAAAAGATGAAAGGATTCCTTAAGAAGGACAAGATCACAAGAGCAAATATCGAAGGACCAGCTTTTGAGCTATTAAAGAAACAATATTGAGTTGGAATATAACTTGGAGCAGTGCTATTTAGCCATGAAAAACAAGATTGATTGGAAAAATCCTAAAGCAAATAGATTTCACGATGACCTGAGCAAACTACTACCTTTAGAAGGACCTCCTGGTAGAAAGACTATCCCAATTAGATACTTCTTCAACAATGAATTGGAATACCTGATGCATGGAAACCCAAAGAAGAAGTATGAACTCTTATTGTCAAAGGTAAAAGCTGCAAGATATGAGCAAGAAAGAATTGAAGAAATGATTCCTTATCTTTGGAGCTCAAGCATTCAGAAGTATGATAGAGATGCATAATTAGGTATTCATCACTAGAGAGATAATCATCAATGGTTTTACAAAGGAAGCATTGGACGCCCATCAGCACATGATGTCTACTCAAAGATCAAGATCATTAGTGTGTAAAGGATGTTGGTAGATAAAAGATATGGTTATGGATACTTGAAGGAGATTCTGGTTAAGAGAGCTGATCAAAAGGAGTATATGTTTATAGAGCCCGACTTCTAAAGGTTGAACCAAAATGACATCAAAGACTTGTATCTCCTTAAGATTCAAGATAAGATACACAACATAGATGGCGTTGATGAATATGATCTGATTAATGCTCTACTACTCTACATCAGAAGAATCGTGATAAGGAAGAGAGTAAAAGATGTACAGCTTGGAGAGGAAAGCTACCAAACAAAACTCAAGCTGACAAAACCAAAATTCAACATTAAAGGTCTTCACCTCCAGCATCTATATACTACCATGAGTCATCCAAAAGAAGTTGTGTACCTGGGCAAAGATAAGCAAAAGATGCTGATGAGAGCTGATGAACTACACAAGTTCAATGATGGCACACTCAACAAGGTCTATGAAAAGCTTGATGTGATGCTGAAAGACAATGTGTTGGGATATGGTAATGAAGGTCTTAAAAATCATGAAAGGACAAAAATGGATTGAGAAAGGAGAGACAAAGGATGGGAAGGCTCAAAAGCTTTATTGGAGGAAGAAGAAACAAAACTGACTATACACTTCTAGTTAGGCTTGAGTGACCTCCCCTTGGGGGGAGATCATTAGGAATCCATAAAGTGTCGGCCACTTATTGTGACAACTGTGCTTTGAGCAGGTTAGTCAAACCGTTAGTATTGACATAATATCATTATGTGCTACAATAATTATGTGTTTATGTGACCTTATGTGAGTTTGGTTATCAATCCATGGAGCGTGATCGTCTCATTGTGATTGAATTTATGGATAATATGGGTATTTCATTTTGTTCACATTCTTGTGACAATGAAAATGTTAGTATAATTCTATGTGTGTACGTATTTATATGTATATGTATACATATTTATATCTTTAAGTGTTAGTAGTTAGTAAAATTAAAAGTTTAGTTTAGAAAATATAAAAATTGAAACTTAGTTTTATTAAGTTACTAAAATAAAATTAGAAATGAAATTTATTTATAATCATTTAAACTAATTTTGAATTTAAAAAGGTTTTATAAATAAATAAAGGTTTTATAAAATATCAAAATTTAAGGGTTTTTGTGTAAATAATAATAAAATATATATATATATATATATATATATATATATATATATATATATATATATATATATATATATATATATATATATAATATATATATATATATATATATATATAGATATATGGGACGATCAGTTTAGGGGGATAAGGGGGAAAAGAAAACCCAATTTTAGTCTAAGTAGAATTCTAATTAGGTAATTATCCAAACTCTTTTGTAAAATCTATAAATACCAAACCCTCCTCTCCCCTTTTTGTTCTCTTAGCCAGTCGATCAAAGCAAAAGAAAAAAAAGATTTTTTTAATCAAGATTCAAGTTGGTGGTTTGTGTAATCAAATCAAGGGTTTTAGGTATGTTTTCTTAAACCCATTTCAATTAATCTTCTTTAGTTTTCTTGTAACAATTAAGTGATGAAATTAGGGTTTATTTATATTTTCTGTAAATCAAAGTAATTAACTTAATTAGGATTTATCGGGGATAGATTATAAGCGTTTTGGTATAATCGGTTAGGTCTAGAACGTGTTAGATTAGG
The DNA here is from genome assembly GCA_026074375.1 of Tanacetum coccineum. Taxonomy (NCBI): domain Eukaryota; kingdom Viridiplantae; phylum Streptophyta; class Magnoliopsida; order Asterales; family Asteraceae; genus Tanacetum; species Tanacetum coccineum. The sequence continues at coordinate 44,183 of BQNB010035814.1, read as the reverse complement.
AATTTGGTTTGAGCAGAATTTAAGGTCATGTTATTCGAGGAATATCTCAATGATGGTAACGTGATTTTTGATGAGGCTTATATCCATTGATAAGTTCAGAGAGTCTAGTTTTTAAAAAGTCCAGCCGCGACCAAAATCGAGGTCGAGAAGTGGTTCTAATGATTTTCGCAAGAAAAGTTATCAAAACAGTAAATTCGGGTCTGATTTGGGTCTGATTTCGGGGAGTAAAACCCCTACTTAAAATTCAAATTAGGGTTAGCCAAAAATCAGAGGTCATATTTTAGGTGTTTATTAACTCCAGTTTGAAGGGATAACGCTAAAACATTTTCTAAGTATTTTTAAGGACGTCAAACTTTTTGGTGTCCGTTTAGATCCGAATCTGAGTACTTTGTAATGATGAATTTTTATAAAATAGTTCCACTTAGTATTATTTTTTCTAAAAAATCACAGTAGCTCACAACTCATTGGAGAGCTATGGGATGTAAGGAGAACCATCAACTAGGTGTTTTAGTATTTATTTGTGGTCATAAAGTGACTACAAATTTTTGCCGAAAACTAAAAAATTGAAAGTTAATGGTTAAGGTTATATAGGGTATGAAAATGATACGGGAGATGTATTTAAAGGATTATAAACTTAGTATAAGGTTTAGAAGTCCATCATATGATTGTTACATTGGCTTGGGCATTTAGCCTAACCGAGTGTAACTTGTGTTTTTGTTGTGTTTAGATTGTTTGCGAGATTCTGTCAAGTAGCTGAGCATTAGGTGAGTTTCATAGTCCCATTTTACTATGTTTTCTCGGGATGGAAATGATGCAAAATATGTTTTGAAATGTTTTAATTGCTGTGATTATGTGTTTTAATTGACGCATGGACTTTTATGTAGCTATTATAAGTTATGTGCTAAATGTTGTGTGCTTTGGATCGAGGGTAACGTTCCTACCCAATGTCTTGTGCTGAGGATCGAGGGTAACGTTCCTACCCATTACTGTGAGACGTGCTTTGTGGCTTGGATCGGGGGACACGTTACGTCCTAGTTATGGTCGATTTGTCTGTATGCATGTTAGCATGTATAATAGTTAGCTTAATTGTCCTGCCATGTTTCGTTTTTATTAATCACAGTAATTGATTTAAAGTTTAGATTGTGTGTCATAAATCTATGACTCTCACCAACCATTGTGTGGATGTTTTTAAGCATCATTTTTAGGTGAGCATGTTGAGGGTTTTGAAGCTAAAAGTGGCTAGATAGACCTTAGGATTGCATATGGAGTTTATCTTCTGATTTTCATTTCGAACTTGTTTTATGGATTCTTCTTGGATGCTGTTTGATTTCTTAGGTTTGTGAGTCATGTTATGTCTTTATATTAATGAGACCCTTTTTCATTAATGCAAGATTCTTTTATGTTAAGGTATCGTCATAACACTTTGTGTCCATTTATGTCTTGATTCGTGCATGTAGTTTTCTCTATTGTTGACACCATTGTGTTGTAATGATACCCATGAAGTTACGCCTCGTGTTTCTGCCTTGGCGAGGTATGACAGATTGGTATCAGAGCCTTTGTTATAGAGAAGTAATTGGTTGAACCTAGACTATAACCTAGGAGTCCCTCATATAGTTGCATTTTAGAGCTTAAGTGTATATGTACGTATCTACTATATTTTCTCATTACTTAAAAGCTTTAATTTGCCTATTTTCATTACTACTATATATATACTTTTCATTATGGGGATGTAATAGCATATACCCTTCCTTGTGTTATTTTAGTCATGTCTCTTCCAACTCGTGCATCTCGTGCTAAGTATCATTGGGGAATCGCCTTCGCAACTAGACTCAAGCGTTTTACTGATCCAGTGACGAAGCTAAGGATGAAGCATACGAACCATAGAGTCCGAATACCGAAAGGTCTGTATCCGCACCGAATTGAAGCGAAGATGACTAAGAAACAAGTAGGAGGAAAATGGATCCTAGTGAGGGAGATGACGATGATTTCAAAAGATGGAGAAATCTCTAAGTTTCCAGAATACCATTCGTTTGAAGAGGAAGAGGAGCCAAGTGAGCAACCTAAGCCTTATGATCTGTATGGATTTGTTGATCACCCAGAACTCCAAAAGAATGAATTTGCTCCGCATCAACTGCCCCCACAAGAAGGCAACATGAATGGTTGGTTGATTGAGGATGAGGATGAGCCTCAAGGATATGAAGCATCCGATAAGGAGGTAGAATCGGATCTTGAGTCCACCGCAAGAAGTAAGCCTAAGTGTAAGAAGTTGAAGAAGATAGCTAAAGTTATTCCCGTCTACACGTTCCACGACTGTCCGTATTGTTCTAAGTGTTGATATGCTTTAGTTTGTTTTCTTTTCCTTTCGATGTTTTGAGCCATGTTTAGGAATGTTATTTCAACTCTTGGATTTTGAGTATTTTAATATAATAAAAGTGATTATTAGGTTATTCTTATGTGTGATTAGTTGTTTTCATTTGAGTTAGGTGCTATGTGGTGTGTTTATTTCATGAAGTGTCGTCATAGGAGGGAGTACAACTGTGAAAGGGGCATCTATAATTATGGTGGCCAACATAATTATAGATGAGCCACAACACAAGTGGACTTGCAAGTATGATTACATGGATTAATGTTGATGCGTTGTATGTTGGTTATACTTGTATGTATATGGTTATGAAAGAGTATGATAAGATTATGGGATTGGAAATCATTATTATATCGTCTAATGTATATAAGTTCTATTTTATATAGAAATGGCTCCATCCCTTTGAAGCGGTCCTAGCAACAAGGAGAACCCCGACATTGATACTATCATTGCGCAACAATTGCAAAACATCCTTCCTCAGATCGTCACCCAAGTAACTAACAATGTGAACAATGCTAATGGCGGAAATGGCAGAAATGGTGGAAACAATGGTTGTACCTACAAAGGGTTCATGGCATGCAATCCCAAAGAGTATGATGGAAAGGGAGGTGCGATAGTACTTACCCGATGGATCGAGAAGATGGAGAATGTAATTGAAAATAGTGGGTGTGCTGAGAATCAAAAGGTGAAGTATGCTGCTAGCTCGTTCGTGAACAAGGCTTTGACTTGGTGGAACACCTAAGTTCAAGCAAGAGGTCGCGAAGCTGCAATTAGTATGTCATGGACTAATTTTAAGGCGTTGCTTGTAGAGGAGTTCTGTCCTAGCAATGAAATAGAGAAGTTGGAAACTGAGTTTTGGAATCATAAGATGGTAAGAAAGTAGAAGTTGATAGGATTATTCGTAATTGCAAACTAGAGCTAGGAAATTCCCTGTTCACTATAGATTTGATACCCTTAGGTCATGGGAGTTTCGATGTGATTGTGGGAATGGATTGGCTGTCTAAGCATAAGACTGAGATAGTGTGCCACAAGAAGGTAGTTAGAATACCGTTGGAAAGTGATGAGATACTTCATGTCCTAGGAGAACGTACTCCAAGAATCGCCAAAGCCTTAAGTAACGTGAAGGTAGATGAACCGCAATTGAGTGATATTTCCATAGTACGAGATTTTGTCAAAGTGTTTTTGGAGGACTTGTCGAGATTGCCGCCGCAACGACAAGTTGAGTTTCGCATAGATTTAGTTCCTGAAGTGACGCCAGTTGCGAAGTCTCCATATCGTCTAGCGCCCTCAGAAATGAAAGAATTGTCTGGGCAGCTTCAAGAGTTGCAAGACAAGGGTTTCATACAACCAAGTCATTCTCCGTAATGAGCACCTATGTTGTTCGTTAAGAAGAACGATGGTGCATTACGCATGTGTATTAATTATAGTGAGTTAAACAAGTTGACTATTAAGAATCGCTACCCTCTCCCGAGAATTGATGACCTATTTGATCAGCTGCAAGGAGCATGTTACTTCTCAAAGATAGATCTTCGGTCAGGTTATCATCAGCTCCGAGTACATGAGGATGATATTCCAAGACCGCGTTTTAAACAAGATACAAACATTTTGAGTTTACGGTTATGCCTTTTGGATTAACCAATGCACCAACGGTTGTTGGGAATTATTAAAAACGACTAAGTGTCATTTCTGCTGATAGAGATATTTGTTTCTGCTGGCAGTTCAAGAAGTTCCTGCTGATTATGTTTCTGCTGGTCATGTTCTCATTTCTGCTGACAGAGATAGAATCTGCTGATCTTAATTATAGACGTGATTAATGTAATTAAGGATTTATAGATATATTCTAGAGTTATCTCATAAAGATAGGAATGAGATAAATTAGGAAGAGATTGATGTATATCTCTTACGCAATTTTAGGAATCTTGTTTAGCAATTTAGGGTTTCTTCTCTATAAAAGAAACCTTTAGCATTAGGGTTTGGCACCGATTACAAATTACAAAAACAATTTATTATCAATAGAAAGATCCATAGAGGATCATTGTTTATATTTATTCTTCTTTATATTACATTGTTTAGTTTCCGCCTAAACGATTGATAGAGTCTCTCACGTATATACTTGTGATTACATAAGTACTATACAATCACGAAGGCTAGAAGATCTATCTAGTTTCAGATCCTTACAAGTGGTATCAGAGCTGAGAATCACTCTAAAAGAAGAATCACTTGTTACCACAACAAAACTTTGTTTCTCTAACCGTTAACCATGTCTGAACCCATGCCTACTATACCTAATCTGTCATCATTCACTTACCCTAACCCTAATTCATCCGCTTCACCTTCATTCACTCAAGATGATACCTCGGAATCTTTCATACCTGAACCCACACAACCAATGCCTACTTTCTCTCAACCTGCTTTCTCACAACCTGCTGTTCACTTTCAACATACTCAACCTACACAGACCAACACGACTGGTCAGCAGTATCCTAACAATGTCCAGTCACAACAGTTTCAACAGTTCCAAACAGCCTCTATCTCTGCCAATAATGCAAAATTTCCTTATCTGGAGAAGGACAAATATGAGATATGGGCTATGAAGATGGAGTACTGGATACAGAATGCTGATCATAATCTTTGGAGGATTGTTCAGCAAGGGAACAGTCCAAAGAGTTGGGAAAAGATGGCGAACGGAAATAACGAATTGTTCATCCACCTGTCTCACTTGATGGAGCAAGTTGCTGTACATAAAGAGAGAACAGGTGAGAACCTTGTTACTCTCAGGCTCTACTGAAGATCAAATGCCTGATTTTTCATCCAATATAATGATGCGAGGGATATTTGGTATAAGCAGTTAAGCTAGTTTTGGTGGCAATGAAGAATCAAAGAAGATGAGGAAGACACCTTGCTCAAACAACAGTTTACAGAATTTTCTGTGACTGAAGAAGAAGGCCTACACAAGGGTTATGACAGGTTTCAGAAGATTCTGAGCCAGTTAAATCAAGTGCAGGCAAGGCAAGACAATGATGACATCAACCTGAAGTTTCTAAGAGCACTTCCCTTTTCGTGGTCACAAGTTGCCTTGGCATTAAAAACAAGAGGTGGTCTTGAATCAATGAGCTTTGATGACCTGTATAACAAACTAAGGTCACTTGAACTTGATGTCAGAATTGATCATAGTTATGGGGTGAAAGCTGCTGCTGCTCCCACTCATTCTGCTTTATCGGAGCTGCCAGCTCTGCCTCAAAGCTTAATATTCCTAAACAAACAAGTGTAATGTTCCATCAGTTTCTCAGAATATTTGGTCGTTTGCCTGACCTAACATAATGAGAATTTGTTTTCATCTTTGTTCTAGAAGAATGAACCAGATCAAGATATGATCTATGAAGACTTTGACCAGGTTATCAGATTGTAGATGAAGAATTGGACTTAAAGTGACAAATGGCTATGCTCTCCTTGAGGATTACAATTTGAGAAGAAGGCAAGACGAAAGAAGAACTATAAATCATCAACCTGCCCCGATTTGACAGAAGAAAGGTTAGATCTACAAATGTTCTTTAGTTGGGACATTTTACTAGGAGTGTAATGAGAAGACAGTTGATGAAAGCCAGGAATTTCTCTTTTAAAGTCAACAGGAAGTTAAAAACAGACGAACCAAAAGCTTTGGTCTCAGTTATTCCATGGTGAATTTGTCGGATCAGGCGGCAGAAAACAAGACTGGTAAGGTTGGAGAAGGTATAATGGGATGATGGCTGACTTCATGCTGATAATGGTGGTGCTATTGTTTCCTGATGCGCTGCTGAGTTTGCTAAGATGGGATTTCTCCTAAGAGTATAAAATTGTCCCCTTGGTTGTGATTCTAAAATTAATGATCTTAATACAATTAAAACATAATCTGAATAGATTGTATAATTGATTGTTACATTAAAAGTTCAGGCGTATCAGAATGCTGTTAAAACATTTAGAAATCACAAAAAGATTGGTACCAAAAATAAACTCAGATGGCTTTAAAAGAAAAAGATTAGAGTTTTATATGCAAACTAGAAAAACACCACTAACACACAAATTATACTGAAACATTCATAATCAGGCACAAAAGGAAAAGAAAGAATGGGAAGTTAAGATATGAAAGCGACATTAGCTAGATTTGACAAGTGGAAGGAGTCTCCAAGAACTTGGACAAGTTGATAACTACTCTATGTCAACAAGAACTAAAATTGGTCTAGGATTTAAAGAGTACTTTGGCGAAAATGAAGTGTTTGATTTGTCTAGACCTAGTACCATGTACCCAGAACCTATTGAGCAGGAGGTTAATCCTCTTTACTCAAGGTTTGTCAAGGCTGGGGAGATGCATGCAGTTCCTCCTTCCATAACTGGAACCTATATGCCTGCCCCATACAAGTTTGACATAGAGAAAACACAAGTTAGTTATGGTTCAAAAAGTTTTCCCACCCCCCCCCCCCCTGAATTTTACTAAAAAGTCTGAAACTCTTTCAGAATCTAATGACTTTGTCTCATGTGATAACAGTGACAAGTCTTCAGACTCTGCGACCTATGCATCCTGTGATTCAAGCCTCAAGACCAAGACTAAAGACTTCCCACCTGCTGTTGATATCAAGACTTTGCCAGAGTCTGATATTGAAGACCCAAATTCCACTGCTGGCAGTCCTAGTTTTTCTTGTTCGGAGAATGTAAAATCTCCTAGGATTATTTGTAATAAAAGTGGAATGAACAATAGGAATGTGTGTAAAAACAATTCTGTGCGTGTTAAGAAATGTTTTGTTTGTGGTAGTAAATTGCATTTGATTAAAGATTGTGACTTTTATAATTGTGTAGACTCTGTCCCTTGTAAATCTAAAGCAGCATCTGTTCCTGCTGGTAGTAGGAATTCGTCAGCATCTGTTACTGCTGATGGATCTGATCCTGCTGCTAGTAGAAACAGACCAGCAGTCAATTCTGCTGGTAGACCAAAACCCACTGAAAGGGTTGGACAACCTGCTGGTTGGTCTAAACGACCAGCACCTGTTTCTGCTGGTAGACCAGTTTCTGCTGGTTGGCTTAATCCTGCTGCTCGACCATATTTCCAGACGCATATCTGTACATTTAAATAATATGTATTGGCTAAACGATATGACCCTATGTATATGAATAAGGGACGATGGGGTACTGCTGTTAAGACCTCAGCAGGTTACTCTTGGAGGAATAAAAGACCACAATTTTGGGGGCCCAAGAGTAATGGTGGATCTCATCAATCCACATGGTTTCACACTTAATGATCCACAAGGCAGGCTCAAGCCAGAACTGGCTTGGGTCTCTCAAGTGTACTAATATTTTTGTTGTATGATTTGTAGGGTGATCCTAGTACAGATAATTTACATAGTATAGATTACTAGTGGGTTGCTCAAGAAGTAATGACAGGAAACAAGGAGAATCATGATGATATTGTGGCAGGTCAAGGGAGGCATTGTCAAATTTAAGAGATCGAGATGAGAGAAGTATCAGGAAAAAGTCACAATAAAGACATCAAACATTGACTTTGAAAATTTCAACTATTAGAAGAGCACAGGCACTGTAACTTGTTTCTTCTGTATCACAAATTTGTAATAAAAAGAACAAAGTTCTCTTCACAGAACTGACTGTTTGGTGCTTACAGAAGATTTCCAATTACCTATGAAGTCAAGGTGGAACTCAAATTCCTATGAAATGTGATCTCTAACACCTTCAGCCATCTCAAGAACTACAACCAGAACAAAATGTTACTTGTTTAGTAGTCAAAAGCATCCTTGGATGAATCCACCAGATGGCACAAAAGGATGGCTCATGTGAACTTTCAAAACAATCACAAGTTAGCTAAGGAAGGTCTGGTTGATGGGTTACCTCTCCAAGGTGTTCAGCCAATGAACACAAACTGAGTTGCCTGCAACAAAGGAAAGCAAACAAAGGCTTCATATAAGCATATTTCTGCTGCGAACTTATACTGAAACTCTTGCAAATGCTGCATAAAAGGACCTTTTTGGTCCAACCTAAATATAAGGAGTATTTGACTCAATAAATACTACTCCTTAGTGGTTTCTGATGACTTTAACAGTCGTACTGGGTCTCAGGAGCCTTAGCCCACTATTCATTGGTATGATTATATCATTTTTCTAGGATGAAACATTTTATGTCCTTAAAGAATTTATTGCCTTAATAGAAAACCAGCTGAATAAAAAGGTTAAAGGAATAAGGTGTGATAATGGGACAGAGTTCAAAAATGCAAAACTTATTGAACTCTGTGGGGAAAAGGGAATTAAGAGGGACTATAGCAATCCCAGAACCCCACAACAAAATGGGGTTTAGAGAAGGAAAAGATAGAAACCTCTTATAGAGCTGCTTAGAACCATGTTGGCGGACTCTAAATTACCTACCATGTTTTGGACTGAGGCTGTTAGCACGGCTTGTTATGTTTTAAACAGGGTGTCTATTACTAATCCCCATAATAAAACACCTTATGAATTGATATCTGGGAAGGTTCCTCAGATAGGTCATCTTAAACCTTTTGGGTGTCAAGTAACTATCCTTAATACAAGTGACTATTTGGGAAAATTTGAGGGTAAAGCTGATGAAGGTTATCTTGTTGGTTATGCTCCAAATAGCAAGGCCTATAGGGTTTATAATTTAACTAACAAGAGGGTAGAGGAGACCTTGAATCTGAGATTTTTAGATGATCAACCCATGATCAGGAATTGGTCATGATTGTAAACTTTGACCTTGACTATTTAACTGATTCATTAGGTTATACTCGTTTTAAAACTAACAAACCTGCAGGTACTCAAGAAACTAACATAAATGCAGGTACACAAGATACTGACTCAGATTCAGAAGTGGATGAACAAGTGATAGTGGTTCCTTCATTTCCTTCTAACAGTTTTGCAGGTCCTTCATCAAGCAATGGTCCTAGTGTTATAGAACGCAATGCAGATTATGCAGAAGAGCTTGCTAAGCTTCAAAGACAAGAATATGAAGCTAAGGACGCAGTTGCACGATATGGTTATTTGTTCTCATAAGCAACAGCAGAAATACTAAGTCAAGCTGAAGCTGAAATTCGAAACCAAGGTGTTTCTGCTGTTAGGGATCCTGCTGGCATTGATTCTGCTATTAGGGATCCTGCTGGCATTGATTCTGCTGGTGGTGTATCTGCTGGAAGTCCTTCTGCTGGTAGTGATCCTGCTGGTGGTAATCCTGCTGATAGTTTTCAACTTGCTGGTAGTTTTAAACAAACCTGCTTGATGAGAGCCCAAAAAAATTTTCCCCCCCCCCCCCCCCCCCTGCCTGTCAGTTCATACATGTTTTTGCTGACTTCATCCTGTCTATGCCTGATGATATTCTACTATTCCTCCTGGTCAATCATTGTCTCAAGTGCAAACACCACACGTTTTCCACGTCCGACTGATGTGTGCATGATCAACACTCATCTGTGCATCTCACATCTTTCCTCCGTATGATGATGACTTTCTGCACTCGTAACAAATTACACCTGTTGTTTTATGTAAATCCATTTCTACAAAAGGGTGAATACAATTCATCCTCAGTCACTAGATTCTTGGTGATTCTCCCTTCTCGCATGTTCTCAAGAAGCAGAGCACAAAAATCAAGTTTTGGTGAAGTGCTTTCATTGGATATATGCAAGATCACAAAGGACCAATCTACAATCAACTTCATTGTCTGTATTGGTTGCGCCCTTGCTCAGTTAGAACCAACTATATACTCAAGCACTTGAGGGATCCCTGATTGTGGTTGCTGCTATGGGCAAGAAGAGATTGCAAACAATTCATCACCCAGAAAGTAATAGAAACTTGTCCCTTTACCTATGGCAAACATAGCCCAAGGGATAAAATGGATTTTAAAAAACAAGAGGATGCCAGAGGAATAATAGATAAGAATAAAGCAAGGTTGGTTGCAACAGGACAACATACAAGAGGAGGGCATTGATATATGATGAGGTATTTGCACCAAGCCAGAATAGAGGCAATCAGACAGTTTTTGGCTTTTGCTTTATATGGGATTCTCTGGTATAAATCAGCTGATGTTAAGAGTAGCCTTTCTCTATGGAGAATGTGAAGAAGAAGTGTATGTCACTCAGCCTAAAGCTTGAAGATCCCTACAACTTCCCAAAGCATGGTATACAGAGTAGTTAAAGCTTTGTATGGACTTCATCAAGACCTCCGAGCCTGGTATGCCAAGATTGGTCGGCTTTCTTTTACAACACAATTACAGAAGAGACTATTGACCAACACTGTTCATCAAGAAAGATTCCAGGGATATACTTTTGGTACAGGTTTATGTGGATGACATCATATTTGGGTCAACCAATAAAGCCTGGTGTGACGAATTTGAGGTGTTGATGAAAGGTGAATTTGAAATGAGTGCTATGGGAGAGATGAACTTCTTTCTTAGGTCTACAGGTGAAACAGTTGCCTGATGGTATATTTATCAGCCAAGACAAGTATGTTAAAGACTGCGAAACAAAGTTTACATGGAAATCTGTAAGAACTGAAGCAACATCACCTAGAATTGCAAAACCAAGAATTGAAAGAAAACTGATCAATCCAGTTAATGTACATTGTACCGATCCATGTTGGTTCACTTATGTCTCTCACAGCTTCAAGACCTGACATAAGTTTGCAGTTAGTGGCTTGTACCATACATTCAATTACACCACTGACTTCTCATCTGAAATGCAAAGGGCAACCAAAAAATTAGGCTTGTGGAAACCCTAAAATATCCTCACCTTTTCCAGTTGGAAGCCTACAGATGACATGATAATGCTGGATTTTCTCATAGGGGATAGGAAATCCACTACAGGTGATGTTCAATTATCTTGGCATAAGGTTAATTTCAGGCAGTGCACAGAAGCAACTATAGTGGCTACTCTTCCCACTGAGGCCGAGTATGTGCAGCTGCTACTGCTGTGCACATTGGTTATCCTGGAATCAGAACCAGTGCTGGATTAATGTTTTTCAACGTCATTAATACCAAAATCTCAAGACAACCAGAGCACCATATGCATTGTGAAGAACCCAGTCTTTCATCAGAGGACCAAGCATATTGAGATTAGGCATCACTTTATAAGAGATGCCAATGAGAAGAACTTGATTCAAGTGCTGAAGATTCACACCGATGACAATGTGGCTGATTTACTGACCAAGGCATTTGATGGACCAAGATTTGCGTATCTGGTGGTCCATATTGGGATGGTGAATCCCTCTTTCATGAATTGAGGGGAGGTATAAGCCTAAGGGGAGGCTTGTTTTTTGTATAATAATTTAATTCTTAACCTTTTTTTTTTCATGCAGGTGGATATGGTGTATTGTAGATAATAATTTTCTTGTGTTTGTCAGGTAGTACAATACTGCTGCTAGTTTGTACATTATTCCTGCGACAGGTTGTTCTGCTGGTGAGTACTAATTCTGCTGGTAGTTATCCATTCTCAGCTGATTCTTTGTTTCTGCTGGTAGCTATGATTATGCCTGCTGGTTCCGGTGTTCATGCTGGTGGCATACTTCTGCTGGGGATTCGTTTTTCTGCTGATCGGGGTGTGTGCTCCCTGCTGTCTGCATGGTTTCTAATGTTGGTTTACTCTTTCTGCTAGCTGAAAACATTCATAGCTGCTGAAGTTTGTTTAGCTGCCAATGACATCTATTAGCTGCATGAAGTTGGTTTTTTTGTGCTGGTAGAAAAAAAAAAATAAAAAAATCCCCCCCCCAAGTTTCTAGCTGTTGACTTATTTCTGCTGGTAGTAACCTGTTTCTGCTGTCTCAACTTAGTTTCTGCTAGTGCTCATTTGATGAAATTGCTGTTTGGTTGGGTCCTCTGCCACTATCACATTGATTTTCTGCAGGTAGTCTCCAATCATGCTGGTGTAAGCAATATATCTGCTGCCTGAAAAATTGTGCTGCTCACTTTTTAATTCTGCTGCTTGACTTGTTTCTGCTGATTTTAAACTGGTTACTCTAGATACTTTTTATACCTCAATTGTCTTAAAAAAAGAAGTAAATAGTTTTTTTTTCGTTTTAAAATTCCTCTATTATATGGGTGTTTTGGCGTCACCACTTAACCTGAACCGGTGGCGTACAAGTTGATATTTCACTTAATTATTACTTTAACATTCAAGGTTAAGAATTGTACAATGCAAATTAAAAGGTATATCTTTCACCCATGGACACAATTAACCTAATTAATCCCAAATCAACTTTTCATCTTTCCCACACATACACCACAATCATTTGCCTCTGTATAATCTGTATCATCAATCTAAATTCAATCATCACCAATGGCGGCACTCCAGTACAAAGATGATCACAACAAAATCCGCTACCATGGGAGGGAAAGAGTCAGCGAAGACTTCGCAGACATCCTCAATATTTTGACCACTCTCCATTAAGGTACGCATTGAACACATGCCCCTCCGGTCCGTGTTTGACTCTTTGGTCAAACAGTTTTGGGCAAACATTGTTGTTCGCCAAATGCCAGCTGCTGGCCTCATGACCTAGTTCGCCACTATTGACGGCCGTGAGGTGTCGTGACTGAGTCTCTCAATTCGTACTTCAGTTTACACTTTGACGATGCCAAATGGCATTTTTTGACTTGCCCAATAGTGATAATCTTGAGGTATGAGGTTATGGTATCCGACGATCGTAGCTCTTACCTTTCTTCGAACATTTATCTCCTCAAAAGGAGATTCTGGTGCACTCTCTTATGCACTGGTCTGAGCCCTAAGTCCTGGAAGTGAATTAAATTCCTAGTTACCATTGCCACACCCTTATTTGCTTGTCGACTGATAGGTATATCAATTCTCTCGTTTTCTATTATAGAGGGGTATGATGGGAATGTTAAAGGCTATAAAGAATAAAATTTTTAATGTACCCAAGGTTTTTACAAATGAAATGTGGCCATAGAGACTGGGCTGACCAAACCCTAGACCAACATTTGGCGTGAAACTAGGAAACTTGTTTACTATATGAAATTTTTAAATGGAGGGTCAGCCAACTGCTTTGACAGCCCCCCATGCAGCCATTGCTGTTCTTGCTGTTGAGGAAAATGCTGCTGCCCATGAAGCTGCTGGTAGAATACACTGAGGCACACCCTGAACCTCACTCTCCTCTGGTTTCCCCTGTTAGGGAATCAACACCAGAGAGGCAGCCTGAGTAGAATGGGTAGTCCCTAACCCTGTCTCACCTGTTACTGGCTGGAGACCATGGCCTTCTGTTCCTGCACATTCTCCCATAAGGGATCTTACTCCTGAGCCTGCGTCTCCACCTACCCCGCCCGCTCAGAACGTTATTTTTGAGGTGCCATTAGTGTTTGGCCCTGCACCTAGACCAGCTAGGGATGTGGACCCTGATGTCATTGAATCAATTATTTTTGGTCCTCAGCCCAGAACCCATGGTTATGTTGACCCTGTCTTTGTGGAACCCACTATCTTTGGTCCTCACCCTAGGCCAGACAACTATCTTGAGCCTGAGGACCTTGATAATCTCCTTTCCATGGAAGATGACACCACTCATGATGGATTCCATATGGAGTCACCTGTTCGGCCCGATGATGCTCCTACACCAACAGCCAATGCTGTTGGTAGGGCAGAGGACCTTGTTCTACTAACTAGTTTATCTGAAAAGCTTGACAGGTGTATGGGTCGTATTGACTCCTTGGAAACTGAGCTGGGAACGACAAAGAAAATTATGGGGGGTGCTATTTTGACACTAGTTTCTAGAGTCAAGAAGCTAGAGAAAACGGTTAAGCAGTTGCGACCAACAAGTGTGGTATGTGGACTTCCTAACAGCGAAGGGGATGCAGGACATTCAATGATGTAGAATTGATGGATTATCCCGAATGGCAACCGCAGCTCTATGTCATGATCAACCTGCTTTTCCTTCAGAGATGTGGAAGGAACGCGAAGAAGGAGGAGGTTCCTCTAAAGGGCTAAGAGTCTACTTTCGCCGTGCCATGAACAGAGTTTTTTCTACTTCCTGATTTTTGAGCAGATTCAAGCTAATCTTTCTGCTGGTGGACTTCCTCACACAGCAGTATCTGAATCTGCTGGTCCTTCTGTTGCTGCTGACAAGGGAAAGGCTCCTATGCCTGATTTGGATATACCTGCTGAGTTTCTTGCAGAGGATGCACAAGCCAGTCAACGCTTCGAAGACGAACAGGCTAGTGAGCGGTTGGTTCAACAGTTACAGGCTGAGGGGTTGGCTTAGGGAATAACATCCTAATCATTTTTGAAGAAGCGCGCCGCAAAGGAATAACGATCTCATGAAGCGTATAGACATAAAAAAAAAAAGAAACTGACAAGGTTAAACCTGATGATGCAAGTTGGTTCAAATCCTGCATTAGCACGCGAGTTGTTGGTAGCTGATGTAACCGAGGACAACTTTATTGAGCGTATGACTGCTATTAAGGAAAAGTTTCAACATACCCAACCTACACAGACCAACCCGACAGGTCAACAATACCCTAACAGTGTCCAGTCACAACAGTTTCAACAGTTCCAAACAGCCACTGTCTCTGCTAACAATGCAAAATTTCCTTATCTAGAGAAGGAAAAATATGAGATATGGGCTATGAAGATGGAGTACTGGATACAGAATGCTGATCATAATCTTTGGAGGATTGTTCAGCAAGGGAACAGTCCAAAGAGGATTGTTCGACCCAAGCCTGCCATTACTGAGCCTCCTTCTAAGAGGCAAAGGGTTGAACGTGCTTCTTCACAGCCAGCTAGTGTTCCTGCTGCTACAACTCATACTGCTGATGATCCTGATTCTGCTGGTGGTGGTAGTTCTAATCCTGCTGGTGGTGTATTTGGTGCTCCAGTTACTGACGCTACTGTCCCCACTCTAGCAGCCATGGATTCTGCTGGTTCACGCCGTGAGATTGGAGTTTCACCGTTTGAAGATTCTGCTGCTAGTTCTTCACTGTCAAATGTCTCTACTGATCACATACCAATTGATGTTTTGTTTGAATCCACATCAGGAGGTATTAATGACTTTTTCCTGGATAGTGATGAGGACGAGCAGATTGGTATGTCTCGAGTTGCTGTTGACCCTGACTCGGATGATGAAGTACTTGCTGAGATTATCTTTTGGGGCAAGTCTATTTCGGGTGATGGTGTTGTGTTGGTGGACAAGCTTCCTGATGATGAGATTGTTGATCCACGGGTTAAGGTGGAAACTGTTTCTGATTATGCCTCTTCTCCTCCTCGGAATCGTCGTAAACATCTTGGGGTGAGGAGTGATGACTGC
Source organism: Tanacetum coccineum (assembly GCA_026074375.1). Classification (NCBI taxonomy): domain Eukaryota; kingdom Viridiplantae; phylum Streptophyta; class Magnoliopsida; order Asterales; family Asteraceae; genus Tanacetum; species Tanacetum coccineum. The sequence continues at coordinate 28,547 of BQNB010035814.1, read as the reverse complement.
CTATGGGATAAACCTGTTGAGGATTTTTTCAGTTCTGAGAGTGAGAGTGATGATGACATGGAGAATTATATTCCTCCTCTTCCATATGGTGAATTTAAAGATTGGGAGATGGTGAGTTGCCCGCCTGGTAACAGTTATATTCATGTTTATTATCAGCAGAACAGGCGGCGAAAGTACTTTACCTACTTGAAACAGTTGCTACCTCATGTTTATCGTGAGGATATTCTTCTTTTGCGACGACGGATGAATAGGTACTTTCGGTTAAACCCAGATGTAAACATTGGTTTAGACCTCTGGAGGGATGTGAATATGTTGTGTCAGTCACTTCATTCGGATGACGTGGAAGATTTTTGGCGTACACAAGATGAATGGATTATGAGTAGCTGGAAGTTGTATCCCAAGAGCTCTGTTCATGTCCTGGATTTAACGAATGGGAAGACTGTGTATATGTTTGTGGACAAATTCTATCCTATCCGGGCAACACTGCTTGAACGGATGTTACGCCACAGGCTCACAGTTCCACCCTCATACTGTCGGGATGTTGTTGTTGCTGGAAATATTATTCAGACGGTCCAGACTGGCTTACGGCAATCCTATGAATGTCTTGCATCTGCTCCTATGTAAGTTGTTTATGCGTTAGTGTTTGTATTGGTTTCAATAGTTTAGTTGCATTATTTATTATAAAAAAAAACAACATATGTACTCTTAGATATCGTGTTGTATTCCTTTGGTGTTAGTGCTTGCACTGCACGACAAATGGTTTTCAGCTCACCATGGCTAACCGCCAAGAAAGAGTCTGGCTCATCATTGCAAACGGCTTTGGTGTGCAGCTCAAATCCGTTGATGGTTGCCAGGTTACCAAAAACTGGATGGTATTCATTTTCCATGTTCCTGTTGGGATGAAAAATGACTAGTCCAAGAGGGTACGGCTCTTGGTAAAGACCTTCTCAAATCCGTTGATGGTTGCCAGGTTACCCAAAACTGGATGGTTATCACTTTCCATATTCTTTGAATGAAAAGTGGCTAGTCCATAGCAAACGGCTCATGGTAAAGACTTTCTCAAATCCGTTGATAGTTGACAATTTACTAAAAATTGTATGGTTATCGACTCACCATATTACTCTGTGTATGAAGAGTTGGCTAGTCCTGAGCAAACGACTACAGGTAAAGACGTGTCAAATCCGTTGTATGGCTGTGACGGTTTGCCAAAAACTGTTAGGGTATTCCAATTCACCCTTGATTCACGTTCTGAGAAATTGGACTGGTTTTTGTTACACCAGGGTGTTTGTTTTCACCAAAGTATCAACTAGCCCAAGAGTGAGTAGCTACTTGGTAAAGGCTTATCAAATCTACTTATGTTGCTGCAAAGACTGGAAGCTGCTGTTCTTTGATGTTGCTGCCTCATTTGATTCTGCTGTTCATCGAGTTCATGCTGTTTCATTTGATGCTGCTGTGGCTTCTACAGTTTCTGCTGCTTGTTGTGTTGCTGCTGGTTACATTGTATGATGCTGCTGCTTACTTTGTTTCTGCTGCTCCTCAATCCTCTTGCTTCGAGAAGATCTATCTAGAAACTTGGAATTAACGGAGTCAACACCAAGTTTAGGGGAGGATTGTTGGGAATAATTGAAAAACGACTAAGTGTTGTTTCTGCTGTTAGAGATATTCATTTCTGCTGATGGCATTAAGGTCGATCCTTGCTGAATTATGTTTTTCTGCTGGTCATGTTCTTGTTTCTGCTGACAGAGATAGAATCTGCTGATCTTATTTATAGACGTGATTAATGTAATTAAGGAATTATAGATATATTCTAGAGTTATCTCATAAAGATAGGAATGAGATAAATTAGGAAGAGATTGATATTACGCGTTTTTAGGAAGAGATTGATGTATATCTCTTACGCAATTTTAGGAATCTTGTTTAGCAATTTAGGGTTTCTTCTCTATAAAAGAAACCTTTAGCATTAGGGTTTCGTACTGATTACGAATTACAAAAACATTTTATTATCAATAGAGAGATCCATAGAGGATCATTATTTACATTTATTCTTCTTTATATTTCATTGTTTAGTTTCTGCCTAAACAATTGTTAGAGTCTCTCACGTATATACTTGTGATTACATAAGTACTATACAACCACAAAGGATAGAAGATCTATCTAGTTTCAGATCCTAACAAGATGTTAAAGAAGGACAGAAGAGATTCCATCACTTGATAAGAGCTGATGGAAGTTCAAAAAGGTATTCATCAATGATTAAGATGCTTCAGAACATTAATAGAGAAGATTTAAAGACTCTCTGGAAGTTGGTTAAAGCTAAACATAGGAATACAAGGCCAAAGGATGACTATGAAAGAGTGTTCTGGGGTGATCTGAAAGTAATGTTTGAACCTGACATAAAGAGTGAAGTATGGAGGAGTCTATAGGGATAAAAAGTGATTGTTTGGAAGCTGTTTGATTCCTGTGGAGTGCACTTTGTAAGATTTAAAAATCTTCATATCTTTATGATAGTCGAGAAGAGATATCCCCTCACACCAATAACAATCGCAAATATGCTCAACAAGAAACTTCAAGCTAATCATTGGAATGAGATGTGCTATCAACTACTTAAGCTCATGACAAAGCAGGAAAAGGGTCAATGAAGTGTTTGAATGCATCCTCCTGATAGTGATGAAGACTTTTTAATGAAGAAACTTGAAGATTCAAAAAATGAACATCAATTTTAGGGGAGGATTGTTGGGATTTAAAGACTTCAAGATGATTCTTAGAGTTAATACTGCTCAGTTAGTGCTGCTAGTTCAAAAGTTAATGCTGCTGGTTTAAACTGCTGAAAGATTACAACTGCTTGGAAAAGTTACTACTGCCAGATGGATAAAGACAATAGAAAGGATTAGAGAACAAGAATACTTACAAAGATAAGTATTGAGTTATTTTTGTAAAATATATGTATAAGTTATTTGTTTAAAAGATCATGATAACTTAGGAAAGTATTGTAAGCCTTGTAGGACTCCTTGGTGTATAAAAGGAGGTCCTAGGGTATAGAATTCAATGTACCAAAAATGAGTCATTGTCATAGCTTCAAGGTTGTAAACCCTAACACTATCAAAGAGTGTTCGTATTAATATATTGAAGCTTATTGTTTTGGTTGTAATTCTGTTTGTCATACACACATTACTATTATTCTTCTTAGTGGTATAAACTAGATTCCGCATAGTTTATATCATACTCTCAAAGTTTCAATCTTAGTACCTTTGGATTTATCCAAGGATACTAAACCTTACATCAAGCTAAGGAGTTTAAGATCTGTTCATTGGGATCAACAAGTGGTATCAGAGCTTGTTGTGAAGCTTTGAATAAGAAGAAACAAACAATATATACTAGATCTATTTCTCAGTGATAAGATGGAGGCAGGAACTACTTCTACAACTCTGACTGCAAGACTTCCTATCCTCAACCCTGGGGAATATGATCTCTGGTTAATGAGGATAGAACAATACTTTCTCATGACTGATTACTCCCTCTGGGAAGTAATTCTGAATGGTAACAAAGTGCTGAAGAGAACTGTTGGAGAAGTTGAGCAGGAATATGAACCTACTTCTGCAGAAGAAAAGCAGGACAGGAGGAATGAGATGAAAGCTAGAGGAACTCTGTTGATGGCACTCCCAAATAAGGATCAACTAGTTGTTGCGATACACGAGTTTTTCGACCACGAGTTATGTCGACACGAGTTGTTTCCGAAGAACCAATGCAAGTTGTTTCGACTCCAGGTTGATTCGACACGAGTTGTTTCGACAAGTGAGTTTTTTGACGACATAGTTGTTCGACACGAGTTGTTCGACACGAGTTGTTCGACACGAGTTGTTTGACATGAGTTGTTCGACTCAGTTGTTCGACACGAGTTGTTCGACTCAGTTGTTCGACATGAGTTGTTCGACACGAGTTTTTTTACTCCAACAAACACGAGACTCAAAAATTTTAAAACATAAAAAGACACATTTTTGATGGTTGTTTTGCAAAAATTCTTATACAACCCTATGATAACAACGCTTATAGGAACAAGAAAAATGAAAACTTTAAGGTTTTTAAGCCAAAAAATTTAAAATCAAGATTTTGTTCTTTATAAGGTTGTTTTGAACACAAAAAGTAGTAAAAATGATGTTTTTCTTGATTATAAGCTTGTACACCTATATCCACGGATACTAGATCAAATTTACCAAGGTAAATGATCTTTTAGTGTACACAAATAGCTTCGAAAAACAAGAAAAATAAAGAGAAAGGACGATTTTTGCAAGAAACACATGAACAAAAAAAATAAACACAAAAACTAAACACACCACCCCATGGCTCTTGATACCAATTGAAGAATATTAGTAATCTTTATCACAAAAACTAGAGAGAGAAAGTGGGAAGGAAGAATGTATTTTCTAGTGAGAGAAAGTAAAGAACATGAAATGCATTAAGTGAAAATGAAACCTACAGTACAACCAACCAACCACCTCTCTAAGGCATGTAGAGGTGTATAAATACTTACATGTGGACTTGTGCTCGGGCCTTCATGGGTTTGTCCATGGGCTTTTTCTAACAAGCCTAGTAAGTTTCTTATTCATGGAGTGGCCGTACTTTCCTAGGAATTTCGTATTCCTAACAGATTGGTTAATAAAAAGTCAAAATTTGCATTCAATTGATCAAAATTAAAAAAATTCGTCTACAGTGAAAAAACAACAAAAAGATATGTGTCAAAAATGTAATAATTTCTTTTTAAAAAGACGAGGTAATTAATAAAACTTTAGTTGTTGAATTTTAAATAACTTATATGGATTTAAGTATAAACTTATAAATTTTCATATTTTTAAATAACTTTAAAAAATAAATATCCCTTGGACTTTATACATTATATTTTAAAAATACAACATATATATTATTTTAAAAACACAACATATATGTTGTTTTAAAAACACAACATATATGTATGCTCATGATTATATATATCAAAATGAAAGTACATGTTGTCTTCTATTTCCATTTTGACACTTAGCAAAACCAAGCAATGTGGTTTGCTAATAAAAGTCGAAATGAAATCTTAATTTGGTCAAAATATTAAATTTTCACAAAATTTATAAAATGTGCTAGAAAAAACACATGTATCAACTTTGTAAAAAAAACTTAACAATAAAGAGGGTAATTAATAAAGCTTTAGTTGTTAAATTTTAATAAAACATATTTATTAGTTTTTGTGTTTTTGTGTTTTTTTCAATAGCTTTATAAACTTATTAAATACCCATATTCTTTATATTTTATAAAAAAAATACAACAATATGTTATTGTTATACATATTATTATATATTAAACCAATGTATTTTCATAAAATTGTAAATATAAAAAGAAAACCATGAGTTACTGTAACATGTAAATGAATACACGAGATTGTACATATACGAATGATTCGTGTTATTATTCTTTATGAGATTAAGGATATCTGAAAAAAGTATTCTTTTTAAACTACCCGCATTTAAACTCATGGTGTTCCTCTTTATAAGTTTAACCTGCGTACGAGTTTAAAAATCGGCGTAAATTATTATTAACAGAAATATAAATATCAAAATGAAGGCACGACCTCACACTTTAGTAAGAGATGAAAATAAATAGACAGGATTTTACATATTACAATCACATATTTTTTTCAAGGTCATTATGTGCTACTAAACACACATAATGTCTAGAACAAGATAACTATAATTTCAGTTAAATAAAATCAAATCCTTTGTGCAACAAAAATCTATACAAAATATTAATCGATTATAACAGATAATAAAAAAATTATGTAAAACTTATGCGTGCATGGGTATTTGTCGAGCATAAGGATATTAGAAACATTAAGTGTTAAAAAGTTAATAATTTAATAGAAAAATATTAAACATTGTAAAATCATGAATTTGTGAATTTTAATAATATTTAACTTCAACAAAAAAGTATTCAAATATTATTACCCGTTATTCTATTTGCCTAAATTGCGTACCTGCACGGGTTGATGTAATTGGTTTGCTGATTAATAATTAAGATATAACTATTACGAATAAAAATATTAAGAGAAAAACATTATGGGATTAAGTCTTACAGTAGTGTTACAATACACTTCACGCCTTCGACTAAGTATGGAATAGATGCATGAGGCTAGAACTTCGCTAATAGGTCAATCTTCTCGCATTTTGCTTCTTATAAGCAAAGCCTGGATGAATGCAACATCCATCTGCTCATTTCATGAAAATGCCTCCTTTTTGATGGTAGCTCCATCAGTTGCATTTTTGATAGCTCCATCATTTGCATTTTTCGCCATTGTTGCTATCTATATAACAAACATATAACTAGTATTCCATGCAATTAAGAACGGTCAATATATCAAACAAAACAATATATTATCTACATGTAATTGATTATGTAAGAAAATTCCGAACATGAATAAGTAAACAAAAAATCTCGATAATTTATATTCCAACAATGTTGAATAAAACTAATTAGACATATTAATTTCATTGTTCGGATGCAACATATAATCACTCCACATGTCATTTGCAATTGAGATTCTTATTTGTTCTCCTCTATCATCTGTGTCTCTTGGTCCCTTACGTTCCTCATCATGTGATGCATCTAGCATCTCGTGTATCACTTCATCTTTAAGTTCTTTGTCATGATCTACCTCAAGTAAAAAGTTATGCAAGATACTATACGCCAAGAATATGTCTACGTGTGTATCGCATGAGTAGAATGGTTCTTGTGTACTTCTAATTATAGAGAATCTTTTCTTCAATACACCAAATGCTCGCTCAATAGAGTTCCGTAATGATGAATGCCTAAGGTTAAACAATTCTTGTGGATTTTGAGGTGCATGAGATGAGTACTCCTTGAGATGATATCTTACGCCCCTATATGGTGCTATTAGTGTATTTATATGGGGTAGACCACCGTCAACCAGATAATATTTACCTATTAACATAGTAAACTTTAGAAATTCAATGTTAAAATTTTAGTAATATGTTTTAGTTTTATTAAAGTTTTACCGTCAAGAATAAGTAGCTTATCATCTCTAGTGAGTGCATCTTTTATTATCCCCGAGTCTGATACTGTGCCTTCCCAACCACTTAAAACATAAGTGAACTTCAAATCAAATGTACAAGCAACCAACACGTTGATTTTTGGATATCCCTTACGACTACAATATCTAGGGGCATCTCTATTAGGCACTCTCACTCGAACATGTGTTCCATCAATAGCCCTTATACAATCTTTGAAAAAAGGATAAAATCTTGGTTTATCTTGGATTTCTTTCTGAACAATATTACCAGTGGCTTGCTTAATATATTGGTCTTCGAGAGATATTATTGCATTGAGAACTTTATGAAAATGTCTACTAGTAAATGATACGAATCGACGATATAACCAAGAGACAAAACGGGTTCTAAAATCATTTCCTACAATATGCAAAAATCTAGCAACTTGTTCCTCAACAGACATACGTTGGGTTGGACGAAGACCACATTGATTTTCTAACTTTTGACACAATATCTTAAAAGCATCTACACTCATACGGATAATTTTATGACAATTGGTATTTGTTGATAAGCCTCGCAACATCTCTTCGCGTACTGCTTGTTTATGCAACCTTAATTCTTGGGAAGGTAAATTAACCCGATTTCTTTTACGAGATCGCCTACGTGCAAGATAAGCGACAACTAAACAAACCACGTGAATTACGGCTAATTGTTGAGTTCTCGCCATACGATATAAGTTATCCACATCTATTTTGAAAGTGTAATCACTACATAAAATGTAGTATAACAAATAAATTACAATACCAAGCATAACAAACTAACATGCTAGTGAGCATAATCACAGTAACAAACTAACTTTTAGAACTTAATGTATAGTTGTAGTAAAGCATATAATTACAGTAAGGACATTCATCTACTACTAGTGTGCATAAGAAATTTATTCACATCTACACATCTATGATAGATAAACAAAGCATCTAATTAATAAACACATTAACTAATTACTAGTTAGCAATACAAACTAATACAATCAATATCACAGGTTAGGTTATTATATTTTTCTACTACACATAAAAATACCAACAACTTCACATGTTATGTTAAACTATAACCTGCTACACATACAGATGGATGAACAACAATAAGTGACCCAACCTATCTAAATTTAACATATAATTGACTCTATGAGACCACTCACACATGTGAGGAAAGTATTCTATGAAAATTAGCCCATGCCTACCATAAAAGATAAAAAAAAAAGAGAATATCTTTCATACTAGACATGGACACCAGACCACCAGAAGCCTTGAATGACATAGATTCACTTTTCCTATTGTATTAATCAATATATTTATGCACCAAGCCAAAAATAAGGCCACCACAGAATATATCTAATGCATACATCAGACCTGGCTGTTTGCATATTTTGACATACAAAAACTCATATATTAACTACCATATATCATGATAAAAATTATCAAGAAAAGGGAATCAAGATTGTTAAAAAATCCACCTGAAAAGAAGCTTACTGGTCTAAATCTCTCATTTCTCTCTCCTCATAACAAAACTTACTCGACTTTTTCCACCATTAATAATCCATTAACAAAAACTTCAATTAACGGCGTAAATCAAAGGGATTTTACAAATATCCTAATATAGATTTAGAATCAGCTTTAGTTCTACCGCACATAATGATAATGAATATCTTAACGTGTTTTTGGTGGAAACTAAAAAAAAAAATTGGCGCCAAAATGAACATTTAAGATTATAGTTTGTTAAGTGTTTTAATCATTGATATTCCTTTACTAAACTGAATTTAATTCTTTTTCCGTTTTTGATTTTGTCTAATTTCGTTTCATTATGACTTCAAAATTCGAACCAGAAAAATAAACGTAGAATTAGCCTCCCTAAGATATAGAGATTCTATATTCATCCTATTAGCCAAAAGGAATAATAGTGATTATGGAAAATAGTAGGTGATAAGAATTTAAGGTGTCGTGGGGAAAAATGATTGAAACAAGTTCACAAACATTATCAGGATAATAGGGGAAATTGACGTTGGATTAAAGGAGGTTTTAATGATGAAAAGAAGAAAAGGAACTAAATGAGGTGCCTTATATAAAAAAATAGTGAATGATATTCAAAACGTTGGGCGTTTAAAAAGAAAAAAAAAAAAAAAAATAAAAAAAGAAAAAAAAATATAAAAAAAAAAAAGATAAAAAAAAGAAAAAAAAAAAAAACAATGTTTTTTTATTTGTTTTTTTGTTTTTTATATTTTCTGTAACGCTGTTCGTTTATAAAGAATTCTAAAATTCGTAATTTTGAGGTTATGTTTGGGGTTGGTTGTGGGTTGTGTTTTGTGGGGGGGGGGGGGTGGAGGGGGGGGGGGGGGGGGGGGGGGGGGGGGTGTGGGGTGTTGGGGGTTGGTGATGGGGGTGGTGGGGTTTGGGTGTTGGTGGTGTGTGTCTACACACTAATTACGACTAATACTTGTTAGGTCAATAGTTATAACCTGCTATACATCTATTTTTTTAACAGCAGACAGTCATTAAAAAACCACAAACCATACAATACAAGGCATGGCCAAGTATACAAGATGATTGCATAAAAGGTCTCTTAAAACAAAAACCTATGAACAACAAGCCAAATGACAACAACAATAAGTGACCCAACCTATCTAAATTTAATATATAATCGACTCTATGAGACCACTCACACATGTGAGGAAAGTATTCTATGAAAATTAGCCCATGCCTACCATAAAAGATAAAAAAAGAGAATATCTTTCATACTAGACATGGACACCAGACCACCAGAAGCCTTGAATGACATAGATTCACTTTTCCTATTGTATTAATCAATATATTTATGCACCAAGCCAAAAATAAGGCCACCACAGAATATATCTAATGCATACATCAGACCTGGCTGTTTGCATATTTTGACATACAAAAACTCATATATTAACTACCATATATCATGATAAAAATTATCAAGAAAAGGGAATCAAGATTGTTAAAAATCCACCTGAAAAGAAGCTTACTGGTCTAAATCTCTCATTTCTCTCTCCTCAAACAAACTTTCTCGTCTTTTTCCACCATTAAAATCCATTAAAAAACTTCAATTACAGGCGTAAATCAAAGGGATTTTCAAATCCGATTATAGATTTAGAATCAGCTTGTTCTTCCGCACATAATGATATGAATTTCAACTGTTTTGGTGGAAATTAAAAAAAAAAATTGGCGCCAAATGAACAGTTAAGATTATAGTTGTTAAGTGTTTAATCATTGATATTCCTTTACTGATTTAATTCTTTTTCGTTTGGATTTTGTCTAATTTCGTTCATTATGACTTCAATTCGAAGAAAAATGAAACGTAGAATTAGGCCTCCTAAGATATATGAAGATTCTATTTCATCTATTAGCAAAAGGAATAATAGTGATTTGGAAAATAGTAGTGATAAGAATTTAAAAGGTGGCGTGGGGAAAAATGAATTGAAAACAAGTTCACAACATGATCTGGATATAGGGGAAATTGACGTGGGATTAAAGGAGGTTAATGATGAAAAGAAGAAGGAACTAAATGAGGTGCATAATGATAAAAAATGTGATGATAATCAAAAGTTGGGCGTTAATGGAAATGAAAGAACTGATGAATATGTTAAGGGGATTATTGATGAAGAAGACAATGTGAATATTGATAAAAGTGATGAATTAAGAAATATTAAGGAGTGTTTGGATAAGGAGATTAAGAATGGAGTTGAAGAAAGTGGATATAAGAATGGAGTTAATGGATCAGTAACTAAGGAGCTTGTCAATGACGTTGGGGACATCTTATTTGGCACTGTAAGTCCTATTGATGCTCTTAATGCTGAGAAGATTGATAATCATGTTGTTAATATTGGTATTAAGGTGAATCAAAAGATTGCCCCAAACACTAGTGCTAGTAGAAATTATGCTAATGTGGCTGTTAAGGAAGAATTAAACCAAAATCTATTTAGCATTCCTACTAGTGTAAAAGAAAATGGAGAGGAAGTGGTAATTTTTGATGAGAACATTGTTGAGGAAGGAAGTAAAAAGTGGATGAACACCTTATGTGGCTACTTTGTTGGTTGTAATATGAGTCCTCCTGAACTAAGGTATAATATCAGGAGGATGTGGGGAAAATTTGGTATGTATGACATAATCAGTAATAGGAATGGTGTTTGGCTCTTTAAATTTAGACATGGTGAACATCTTGATACAATTGTTGAGCAAAGCCCATGGAAAGTGAATGGTATACCTTTAATGGTGCAAAAATGGAATCCTGATGTGTGCATTGAAAAAGCTGAGCCTGGTAAAATCCCTATCTGGATAAAGCTATCAATTATTCCTCTTGAAGATTGGAGTGTCAAAGGAATTAGTGCTTTGTCTAGTAGGCTGGCTAAGCCTCTTGTTATGGATAATATGACTGCTAGCATGTGTCATAATGGCACTAGAAGGGCTGCATATACTAGAGTCGTGATTAAAATTGATGAAAAGAAAGGATATAAGGACTCAATTGAGATTCAGTATAAAGAAAACATGATTGTTTAATCAGAACTAAATTTATGGAAGTTGAATACTCTTGGAAGCTTGCATCATGCTCTACATGTGGTGTTTTTGGTCATAGTAACTCTAGCTGTCAAAAGATTAGAGTTAATATTGATAAACAAGATGAGAAGAAAAAGTATTAAAGGAAGCAGGATGATGAAGGCTTTATAGAAGTAAAAGGAAGGAAAAATGTAAGTAATGGTAATGGAGCTCAGAGAATGAAAGAACAGAACAATAATAAGGAATATAAAGTTGTTAATGAGAAGGATAAGGGGAATATTCAATATATGTACAAGCCTAAGGAAGATGCTATGAAGAATCAACAAAAACCAGAAAAGGTAATGCAAAATAATAATGATCAATTCAAGACTCCTAGTAGAGTGAACAGCAGGGGCAATGAATCACCTTTTAAGAAAATGTGGAATGTGGGAACAAAAAATATAGAAGAATTGAAAAAAGTGCAAACAGGTATGCCGTGTTAGAAGATGAAGAGGAAGGAATGGAAAGGAATGATGGAACTAAAGACAAGAGAATTGAAGTGGAAAAAATCATTAGTGAACAAAGGCAACCAACTAGTAATGAAACTAATGATTGGACTTATGACATGAAGGAATACTTCAAATACAGATGGGAAGATATACAAAGGAAGAAATATGCGATAGAATCAGAAAGTGATACAGACATTGAATGTGAGATGAATGAAGCTGATAAGAACTTGGTAGCCAATGAGATTGATGGAGTGGATACAGAAGTCCTGTTCAACTGATGTTATGGCTGAAAAGAATTCTATGGTTTTTAATTGTGCCACCTGGAATATAAGAGGAATGTGTACAGAGGATACACAAAATGAAATTAGAAATTTCATTTTGGAAGAACATCTTGTTATTTGTGGTGTGCTAGAAACTCACCTAAAAGCTGATAGAGTATGCAAAATTGGGAGCATTGTTTTTGGAAATTGGAATTGGTGCTCAAATGCTCAATATAGCTCTAATAGCTATAGGATTATCATTGGATGGAACCCACTTCAGGTTAATCTGAAGGTAGTATATTCATCCAAGCAGGAAATTCTATGTTTGGTAGAATCTGTGCAAAGGAATGTCAAGTTCTTCTGCAGTTTTATTTATGCTAGTAACTCTCGAAGGGAAAGACAAGAGCTATGAAAAAAGTTACAAAATCAGAATGGAATTATTAAAAATAGTCCTTGGGTGTTAATGGGTGACTTCAATGTTACTCTAAGATCTCATGAGCACTCTTTTGGAACTTCTAATATGAATGGTGAGATGATTGAATTTAATGAATGTGTGAATAACTTAGAAGTGGAAGATATATGTAGTTCAGGATTTCAATTTACCTAGATCAAATCTTTGAAGAATCCCAAATCAAGTATCATGAAAAAGTTAGATAGAATCATGGTCAATGAAGATTTTATTCAAAAATATCAAAATGATTTTGGAGTGTTTCATCCATTTATGATTTTTGATCATAGTCCTACAGTGGTTACAATTCCTAATGGCCTAAAGAAAAAGAGGAAAGCTTTTAGATTCATGAATTATATTGCAGACAAAAAAGAGTTTATTAAATGTGTGGAAAGTGAATGGAATCATAAGATAAAAGGATGTAACATGTATAAGGTGGTTCAGAAGCCTAAGAGACTTAAAAAGCCCTTGAATAAGCTTAATTGGAAGAATGGTAATTTGACTGAGAAGGTTGCAGGTCTGAAGAAAAATTTGAAAGAAATCCAAGCTGATGTTGAAAAGAATCCTTTTGATTATGACTTGAAAGAAAAAGCAGTACAAGTGCTAAATAAATATATGGAGGCTTCAAATGATGAGCTAAAACTTCTGCAACAAAAGGCTAAAATAAAATGGTTAAGTGAAGGTGATCAAAATACTGCCTATTTTCATGGAATTCTTAAGGCCAGAAAGCATAAAGGAAGAATTGAGAGCATATGTGATGAAAGTGGTACTAGGTATGATGGTGATAAGGTTGTTGAACCTTTTGTTGATCATTTTAAGAAGTTCCTTGGTACCAAATATGATGTACAACCCTTAAGTTCTGTTGACATCACTTTTGGTAAAACTCTTTCTGAGGAGGAGGCTAATGAAATGATTAGAATGGTTTCTGATGAGGAAATTAAAGAGGCAGTATTTGATATAGATAGCAATAAAGCATTTGGTCCTGATGGATATACTTCTGGTTTCTTCAAAAAAGCATGGAATAGTATTGGCAAAGAGGTATGTTTGGCAATGAAGGATTTCTTCAGAAATTGAAAATTGTTAGGGGAAATTAATGCCACAATGATTGCTCTAATTCCTAAAATTGAGGTCCCTAACAAAGTCTCTGAATTCAGGCCTATAGCTTGTTGTAATGTGATTTACAAAACAATAAGCAAAATTCTTACAAATAGATATAAAAATGGGCTACAAAAAGTGGTCAACTTGAATCAGAGTGCATTTATTCTAGGAAGGCACATACAAGACAACATTCTTATTTCTCAAGAGCTATTGAAGGGTTATAAAATGAATAATGGCGTCAGAAGATGTGCCTTAAAGATTGATATCCAAAAGGCTTATGACACACTCAATTGGGATTTCCTTGTTGAAGTATTGGGGAAGTTTGGATCTCATCAAATCATGATCAATTGGATTATGACTTGTGTAACAACTGCTAAATTCTCAATATGTGTCAATGGAGAGGCTCATGGCTATTTTCAAGGAGGAAAGGGGCTAAGGCAAGGAGATCCTATCTCTCCATATCTTTTCACTATTGTTATTGAGGTATTCTCTCTTCTGCTTCATCAAAACATCCAAAGTGCAGTGATTCGTAGAATCCCAACACACGTAATAATAAAATATATAATATGATGGAAAGTTACCAAATTACCCTTGAGGACAAAGGTAAAAAGGAAAATCTTCAAAATATATATAATATAATACGTATATTAACCGGGAAGTATGATTCCCAAGTCGTTTCCCCAACGATTTATGAAATTAAAATCACGTTCTTGTTTGAACAATGATTTGAATGAAAACAAAGATTGATTTGATTATCTATGACTACTAATTAAAAACAACAATTAAAAAAAACAAACAAAAACAATTAATGCACAAAAACAATTAACGGGAACAAATAAAACGCGACAAATAAGCAACTAAGGCAAGATTAACTCCTATGGGTGCAATTAAAATTTCTAAACCTAAATTAAGACAAAAGAAAATTTTAAGAAAAAGAAAATTATTTTTTTTGGTTATTTTTGAATTAATTATGAATTAAAAACTAATTTAATCTATTTAAATCCTAGAAAATAGCAAATTAAATCCTAAAAATTCTTAAAAATGATTTTTAAACTTAGAAAAGTCTAAAATATTATAAAAACTCAGAAAACTATTTTTAACTACTTTTTATAATAAAAATCTATTTTTAAAACTAAATTTAAAAGCTTAAAAATGAAATTAAAAATCTAAAAAGGGTAAAAATGATTTTAATAAATGTAAACCTAAAAGTAATTATTCTAAATCTAAAAACTATTTTTTTGTATTTTTAAAAATTATTTTTGTATTTTTTATTGATTTTCGAAAATATTTATCTAAGAAAAATGATTAAAAATTAACAAATAATGGGAAAATTACCAAAAATTCAGGAAAAGACTTAAAATCTTATTAGGAACAAAAGAAAAATAACAACAAGCTAACAGCTAAACAAATAAGCCCTAAATAAGCTCGGATAAGCTACGAATTAAAAAGGAAAAGGAAAATGAAAAAGGTGATAAAGGTTTATTGTGTACAAAGCTCAACGGATGAGCTATTGTAGCATGATGGTAAAGGCAATGGGTGTGTGTGCAAGAGGTCGTGGGTTCAAGTCCCACTCTCAACTCTTTTTGCCAAAAATTTTTTTTGAAAACTTAAAGAAGAAAAGTTGTAAATAAGCTGATAACAAACACTTTTAATAAGAACACTTATTCATGAAAAGCCATATTTAAGCTAAGAACAGCTGAAAATGATGACAGAATCACTAAACTATATATATATTTTTAGATTTTATCAAATTTTAAGAACTCTAAAAGCTAAAATAAGCTACACTAATGAAATTAAAGCTAAAATTAAGCTACTTCCTACACTATTGAGCTTAAATGAAAGGAAATTAAGCACAAAGGACCTAAGCTATAAGCTGAAATCTCAATAAGCATCTAAAATGAAAACAGCAGCCAAACAGACCCTTAAGCTCACTTTGAGCTTAAAATTAAGCTCTCAAATAAGCACTCTAGAAGATGAAAGTTAACTTTTCTTAAAATCTGGCTTAAATGCTACATAAAACTGCTTTTTGAAAGAGATTTTGACTACAAGAGCTTATAGAAAAAGCACTATGAAAACAGACAGTTAACTCAGTAGCTGCTGAGTTTTGGATTTTTAAAAGAAAATTTGATGATTTTAAGAGCTAAAATAGATAACGAGATAAGCTAGATTTTAGAAACTAAGTGCAAACTTATAAAATATGAGATAAAAGCTACTTAAATGCTGAAAATCAAGAGCTTAAACCTATTTTATCCTACTAAAAATCAAGCTAGATAATAGCAGTTTGAGTGTTTACCCTATCTGATGCAGTGACAAGCATAAGAACCACAACTTTAAATCTATTAGTGCAGACCTAATGAAACCTAATGAGACTCTTTTTAACAATTTTTATCAACTAAAACAAGAGCAAAGCAAGCTAAGTTTCTACCTAAAACAGAATTGAGCTAAAATGCACTTAAATTCTAACCAAATGATGACAAATTCTTCATTACCAACTAGATTATGAAAACTTTGATTTAAAACTAATCTAACTCAAAATCCTAATTATTCTAACTTAATAAAAGGGTGAAAACAATTACCAAAGACCAAGAGGCCACAAACAGTACTAACTTACAGTTAGTACTGTTGTGCAAAACACCCCTTTAACAATCTTAGAAACCATTTAGACTTATGAAAATGCAATCCAAAGCTCAAATCTAAATAACCAGATAATAAACAACTTATAACAGACCTAAAAAGCTAAAAACACTAATCCAATAAGCTGAAATCAATAAGCTACTAGCTACACTAATATTTTTGGTTTTTTATTGATTTTAAGGACAAATTAAACAAAATTAAGATCTAAGCTATATTAACTAAAAACAGATGATCAAATAAGTCTAATAAGCATAATAACACATTAATAAGCACAAATAAGCAACTAGTAAGCTGAAATTAACCAAATGCAATATTTAAGCTAAATAACTTGAATTTTAAAGGGAATTTACCTCTGCCTTAGCTAAACAAAGGCAATTAAGCTCAAAAGCTGTCTACAAGCTCTAGCTTGTCTAGAAGACAAGCTAGTAAAAGTCCAATGGGGTCTTCCATTGTTACCCCATCATCCACAAGCTTATAACCAAATTTCACCATGATTTCCATAAGTTTAACTGATTAATTGGTTTAAGTAGTATTAAGTTGAATTGATGAGCTCAATTCCAGCTTATAGACTAGAAGAGCTTATGAAAGCTTATTAGAGCTTTTGGAACAGTAACCATTTGTATTTGAGTTTTTTTAAGAGCTGAAAAGTAAGACAGATTGTGAAAGCAAAGATGATTTTATTAACTGAAAGGTGATTACAAAGCTTAAGAGAACAAATTACAAGAGCTTAAAAGAAAATTACAATTTTAAACTAAAAAGTTACATAAGCTATTTTAAAAACTAAAGAAAAATGCAGAAAAAGAAGATGACAATGTGAGGGTGAAGGAGTCCTTTTATAGCTGCCAGGAGAAGCTTCTAGGTGTCAAGTCCTTCACACGCTCCCTTGAATCCTGTCCCTCCATTTCTTCCAATGATTGGATCTCAATTGTGGTCCGTTAGATCAAATCTTAGCTCACACAGATTGCCAGCGTGGCAATCCGTAATGTGACACTCTTGTGCTTCTTTCATGAGTAGGATTAGTGTAAAAATTTCATTCCCTTTGTGTTTCTTCACTTATCCACGTGGCACTTCTTGTGGGTTTTAGCCAATGAGAATGAGAGATGATGTAATACTCTGTCAACGTGTTCCTTAACCCTTGAATTACCCATCCTAACCCTTAATTGTTAATTGCCCTTTGATTTGATGGGAGGGGTAAATCGAAAGTGACGATGAACAGTAGAAATGATTTTTCCCGCTTCTTTTTTTTACTTATAAGGGTGAGGTTTGACTGAAGGTTGACTTGAGTTGACCACTGTTGACTTTTGATAGCATTCTCCTGGCTCTTTGTGTGCTCTTCCATTCCCGTGTCCGTGTTTGTCTGGTTTTGACCGTTTTCTTGTGCTTTTTGCTTTATTCGTACCTACACAAACATAAAGACAAAACAAGCAATATACAAGCATTTTATGCACAATTTTGGTATTTTATGGGTCATTTTTGATATAAAACGGATATGTGTTTTCACACATATCAGGAATAATGCAAGAAGGGTAAACCATCAAAATTCTCCAAGAATTACTCACCCCAATCCAAAAAGACACATGGTTCCAAGAAAAATCTTAACTAGGTCTGGCCTAATTTTACTTAATATTGCCAGACAAAGTCATTTTAATGTTGTTAGGACGAATTGGGTTAATGCAGTAAAGGCCTCAGCATGTTGGGTTTGGAGACCTATCAAACCTTATAGTGCATCAATCACTTTGAAGAGATATGACTATGTTGATGTAAGAGGCAGATCCAGGTATGTAATGGTTTGGGTTCCCAAAAAGGTCTGATTTTCTTATTTGCAGGGCAACCTAGAGACAAAATTGGAAGATTCAGTAAGGTTAAATAGCCCTGAAGACAAAAAGGTAACAAGGGCAAGAAAGACTTGGTTATAAAGCAGCTATGAAATTACAAGATCAATTTGATGATGAAAAGAGAGCAGGAGCAGAGTTGACACAAGAAAATGACAAGTCACAATACAAGAAGTGTTTAGATACATCCTCCTAGTGAAGATAAAGCTTCTTATCAAGAAACTTGAAGATTCAGAAGATGAACATCAAGTTTAGGGGAGGATTGTTGGGATCATGAAGCCTTTAATGAAGAAACTTGATGATTAACAAGATGAATATCAAGTTTAGGGGAGGATTGTTGGGAATTAAAGTCTTCATACTTTGTACTGCCAAGCATAATTTAGTACTGCTCAAGATACATGGAAATATGCTAAGTGTTGGAAACTGCCAGTACTAATCAGTTAGTACTGCTAGAGTAAACTTAGTACTGCTAGAGCAAAGTTAGTACTGCCAGTACTAACTTAATACTGCTGAAGGACTTAAGACTGCTGGTGAAGACTGAAGAAAATATTCTAAGTAGTTAGTACTGCTAGCACAAAGTTAATGCTGCTAGTGAATATTGTTAATGCTGATTGAAGAGATTACCTGCTGATTGAAGTCAATGACTGAAGATATTAATGCTGATTGGGAAACAAGATATGCTAAAGAAGGAAACGAGATCAACATTATTGATGGAGTGATGATATGCTTTAAAGAGAAGATTTAGTTTCCTTATACAGTTTCCTTGTAATTAATGTGTAATTAATTGTATTAATTATGTTTCCTTGTAAGTCTTATGATCTCTCTATATAAAGAGATCATAGACACATAGTTTTGGTATCGAGAAAAAGTGTGTGTAGAGATATAGCTTCAAGGTTGTAAACCCTAGTACTAGCCAGAGTACTCGTATTATTCATCATAATAATATTGAAGCTTTTTGGTTACATTTGTGTTCTTTCATATTCACTGTTTTATTCATAATTCTTCTAGGTATTAAAGAGTAGATTCCGCATACTCTTTAATATTCAACACAAAGTTTCTATCAGTGTTATTTTGGATTTATCCAAGGTAACATATTCTTTATACAAGCTAAAGAATCGATCAAGGATTGGGATCAACAAGTGGTATCAGAGCAGGTGTTCTGAAACTTTGATCTAGAAGAAACTATCAAGAAGAATCCTTTACTCACAAGGAAGAGATGGCTCCTATGGCTCTTTCAGACTCTGAGGTAACTACTTGTTCTAAATCATGTCTAAAAAACTATGAAACTCTTAAAAAGCAATATGATGATTTGAGAATAGAGCTAAACCAATCAGAGTTCAATTTAGCCAATTATAAAAGAGGTTTAGCTTCTCTGTGGAAGAACGACTAGTCTTTTACAAGAAAAATAAGGGTATGCTTTGTGATTAAATTGCTGTTCTTAAAAAAGATGCCTCATTTAATGAATCAGAAATTAATGCTCTTAAGATTCAGATAGAAAGACTTAAGAAAGAAAAAGAGAGCAATGAGTTTAAAATTGACAATTTTGAAAATGCTTCTAAGAGTTTAGATAAATTGATTAGAAACCAAATATTTGATAACAATAGAAAAGGTGTGGGGTATAATGCACTTGCACTTGCACCTCCACCTACAGGCTTATTTGTACCCCCTACTATTGATTTGTCGAGCTCTGGTCTTGAGGAGTTACAACAACCTGAGTTTGAAGGGCGCCCCCAAAAATTGGAATTAAGGGCCAATAAAAGTGTTTGTGAAAATTCTTCAAATGAGACTAAGAAAAATTCTGATGCTCCTTTGATTGAAGAATGGGTTTCTGATAATGAGGATGAAGTTGAGTCTCCTGTTGTGGTAGAAAAGAAAACTGTTGTTCCTACTATTCCTAAAGTTGATGTTGTTAGACCAAAACAACAAGAAAAACCAGCTAGGAAAACAGTTAGGTATGCTGAGATGTACAGATCAAAAGGTCCTAGGGGAAACCAAAGAAATTGGAATAATCTGAAGTCCCAACAACTAGGAAGTAACTTTGGTAAGTGTAATGAACTAAAACATTCTATGGTCGTGGAAGTTTTGAATCAACCTCTCATATACATTTAAACAAAAGAGCAACGTAAAAGGTCAAGGGGAGAAAAAACAATGTGAAATAATCAAGAAGGGTGATCCAACAAAATTCTCCAAGAAATTACACCCCCCAATCCAAAAAGGCACATGGTTCCAAGAAAAATCTTAACTAGGTCTGGCCTAATTTCACTTAATACTACCAGACAAAGTCATTTTAATGCTGTTAGGACGAATCGGGTTAATGCAATTAAGGCCTCAACATGTTGGGTTTGGAGACCTATCAAACCTAATAGTGCATCAATCACTTTGAAGAGATATGACTATGTTGATGTAAGAGGCAGATCCAGGTCTGTAATGGCTTGGGTTTCCAAGAAGGTCTGATTTTTTCTTATTTGCAAGGCAAACCCATAGGATAAAATTGAAGATCAGTGAGGTTAAATAGCCCTGAATACAAAAAGAGAAAACAAGAGCAAGAAAGACTTGGTTATAAAGCAGCTATGAAATTACAAGATCAATTTGATGATGAAAAGAGAGCAGGAGCAGAGTTGACACAAGAAAATGACAAGTCACAATACAAGAAGTGTTTAGATACATCCTCCTAGTGAAGATAAAGCTTCTTATCAAGAAACTTGAAGATTCAGAAGATGAACATCAAGTTTAGGGGAGGATTGTTGGGATCATGAAGCCTTTAATGAAGAAACTTGATGATTAAAATGATAAATATTAAGTTTAGGGGAGGATTATTGGAATTAAAGTCTTATATAACTTGTGTACTAGCCAAGCAAATTTAGTACTCTTCAGATACATGGAAATAATGCTTGTGTATGGAACTGCCAGTACTAATCAGTTAGTACTGCTAAAGTAAACTTAGTACTGCTAGATCAAAGTTAGTACTGCCAGTACTAACTTAATACTGCTGAAGGACTTAAGACTGCTGGTGAAGATTGAAGAAATTTTCCAAGTAGTTAGTACTGCTAGCACAAAAGTTACTACTGCTAGTGTTAGTTACTACTGTTAGAGTAATATTGATGCTACTTAACCAAAGTTAATGCTGTTAGTGAATATTGTTAATGCTGATTGAAAAGATTATATGCTGATTGAAGAGATTATATGCTGATTAGAAGATTTCAACTGAAATTAATGCTGATTGAAGAGATTATATGCTGATTGAGAAGATTTCAACTGAAATTAATGCTGATTGAAGAGATTATATGCTGATTGAGAAGATTTATGAGAAAATATTTAATACATTTGACTACATGTTTAGGAAAATATTAAATTCTTAGTTATTGTATTCAATATGTTTGACTAAATACTTAGGAAAGTATTGTAAGCCCACTAGGACTCCTTGGTGTATAAAAGGAGGTCCTAGGGCATAGAGAAAAATAGATATATACACAATTCATTCACATAGACATCTCATTCTATATAGTTCATAGCTTCAAGGTTGTAAACCCTAGTACTACACAGAGTACTCGTATTATTAAGATTAATAATATTGGAGCTTTTCAGTGATATCATTGTTTATACAAGTTTACTGTTTCATTGATATTCACATATAGTCTTCTAAGTACTAAAGAGTAGATTCCGCATACTCTTTGGTATTCACAAAGTTTCAACCATAAGTTGTTTTGGATTTATCCAAGGTAATTTAACCTTAGACAACCTAAGGAATCGATCAAGGATTAGGATCAACAGAAGCCCATGAAATGGCACATCCCCCAAGCAGGAACACCCATCCACTAGTAGAAGATGAATCTTCAACATGATTTATCCAGCTAGCATTTGAATAAGCTTCTAACACCGAAGGATATCCAACATTTGATAAACCATAATTCATAGTACCTTTCAAGTACTTGAATACCCTTGTTATGGCATGCCAATGTTGTCTACTAGGATTACTAGTAAACATGCTCAATCTACCAACTACATAAGCAATATCAGGTCTAGTGCTCGTCATAGCATACATCAAATAACTAATAGCTCTTGAGTATTCGAGCTGATCCACAGGTTTACCTGTATCTGGCATAAGCTTTTCTACTGAATCTATGGGAGTACTCACCGGAGAACAATCTTCACGATTAAATTTCTTGAGTATTTTCTTAATGTAATGAGATTATGTAATTATTATCCCTTTATTTTCACGTTTAATCTTAATACCAAGAATAACGTTTGCTTCTCCCATATCTTTCATGGAAAACCTTGATGACAAAAACTTCTTAGTTTTATCAACTTGATTTTGGTCGGTGCCAAAAATCAACATGTCATCAACATATAAACAAATTATAACACCTTTACCGAAGTCATCAACTGTGTTTTTCCTACATGATTTAGAACAAAAGGAATCATCATATACCTCATTATCTGAACTTGAAGAACTTCTTGAAGATGTATATGCCATTAATGCAAAGTTTGTAGGATGCTCTTCTTCTTATTCAAAGCTTCTCAACAAGCTCTGATACCACTTGTTGTTCCCAAACTTGGATCTAATGCCTTAGCTTGTAAGGTTATTGTCACCTTGGATAAATCCAAACTAACAATGAGAGAAACTTTGTTAAGATGTTTCACCAAAGGTTATGCGGAATCTAACCTTTAATGATCAAGAAGAATAACAATGAAATGAATGAAACAGTGAAATGAATAGAACAGTGAGTTACACAAAAAGCTTTAATATTATTGATGTAATAATACGAGTACTCAACCAGTACTAGGGTTTACACAACCTTAAAGCTATGAGAGAATGTATTTCAGATTGATATTGAAGATGTATATATCTACTCTAACCTAAGGACTCCTTTTATAGCACAAGGAGCCCTGTACAAGATAAGACCTAAACCGTATCTCCTAAATAAAAGAGATATACACAAGATACATTCCAAATATAACAATAACACGTATTTGACTCAGAGTAATCCTTATCCTTAAGACAGCAGTGGAAAAACTTCAGCAGTGGAAACCTTTCTCTAGCAGTGCGAATACATAACACTAGCAGTGGGAAAATACTCTAGCAGTGGGAATGAACATGACTAACAGTGGAAATGCCTTAGAGCATTTTATTCCTAACAATCCTCCCCTAAACTTGATACTCCATCTTCAAATCAAGTTTCTAGAATAAAATGCTAACCTGGAGAGGATGCTTCCAAACATCTCATCATCTTGGACTGTTTGCAATACTATATATCTTCATTAGGAGTTCATTAGCCATTTCTGAGTATTGATCTACTTGCAGCTTGTTACAAAGCATCACCATTGTGAGTCCTTTTATCAAAGGATAGTCTTTCTCCACTAGCATGAAAATCTCATGTCCCCTTCCAGTAGATACATGATGAACACCACATGTATCATATATCTTCCATTCCAAGGGATCATGCATGTACTTTTGAAGTGCACATAGTTGGTCTCTAGGATCTAGTTCATAAATCCTCTTTAGCTCAACCCAAAGCATCTTCTCTTTGTCCTCTATAGGGTCTATAGTGCTGAAAGTCTCCTTGACCAGGCTCCAAAGCTTATTCAAATCCTCTCTATCAAATTTCCTTAGCATCTCTTCAAATAGTTGATAAACTTTGTATGATCCCCAACTCTGACAATCTTCCAACACTTTATTTGTCCTTCAGAGTAGACTTCCCAATCTATAATAGGACGTTTTACCTGTAGAGATTTAATGTAAACTTACTCTGCAGGTACTATCTCCATCATCTTCTTAAGCTCTTCCCGAAATTGAAACCACGTTTGATGCTCGGACAATGATTTGAATTGAAGACAAAGATTGATTTGATTAATTACTTTTAAAAATTAAAATAAACAAATTATAACAATTAAGCACGAGGACAAATAACGGGAAACCAAATTTTAACTAAAAACGCAAAACGAGACCCCTAAACGGAGGTTAAAAACCCTAAATTTCTAAAAATAAACTTAACTTAAAATTTTCTTTTTAAATGGACTCTATTTGACTAAAAAGTAAGTTTAAAGAAAACTAGAACAAAAACGGAGTTGAAATGAGCTTTAAAACATGAAAAACGAGAACGGGAACAAATCCCGTTCTTTAAAAAGCGAATTTTTGCAAAAATAGACCCTACGAAGGCAAAACTAATTTGCCTAGAAACTTTATGATAAAAGAAAATTTTCTAAAAAAGATTTATATTTTTTGATTATTTTTCTATTTTTATGATTTTTTAAAGTTTTTAATGAAAATAAATGTTTAAAAATACTAAACTATCTATAAAAATTCTAGAAAAAATTCAAAAAATAGCTTATACTAATTAGAACCTAGGAAAAATAAGCTTGATGTCACAGCTTATCGAATAAGCCACGAAATAAGCTAAAACAGCTTATAAGCTTATGAGGGCAAAACGTGTATAAAGAATAAATGTTGCAAAGGTATAATGAAAAAGACCCAAGGGCGCAGTGGTAGTGAGTGTGGTGTGTGTGTTATAAAAGGGTTGAAAGTGTTGAGGTCGGGGGTTCGAGTCTTGCTCACCCCCGATTTCCACTTTCCCTTTTTTTATTTTCAAAAAACTTATAAAAGCAAAGTTGTAAATAAGCTGAAAATAAGTAACTTTTGTTAAAACACTTTTTCTAGAACTAAAAAATAAGCACATAATTAAGCCAAATAAGGCGACAGTTTATACTAAAAAGGATTTTTTTAAAGCTTTTAACTAAACTAAATAAGCTAAATTGTGAATAAGCTGAACATTAAAACTAAATAAGCTACACATTACTTATATCTAAGTTAATAAGCAAAACTTTAACAAGAAATAAGCAAAAAGAACAAACAATAAGCCAGAAAAACTATTTTAACTCTTTTTGGCTTTTTTAACTAAACTAAGAGAACAAATAAGCTAAATTAAGCTAAGTCTTAATCAGATTAAGCTAAACTAACCTAATAAGCAGATCTAAGCTAAGAATAAGTAAAAGCAAAAAGCCATAAACTAAAAATTAGAAATAAGCACTTAAATGCAACTGTGAACCAAACAGCCCCTTAAGGATACTTTGAGCTTAAAATTAAGCTCTTAAATAAGAACTAAAAGACATGAGACTTGATTTTAATGAAACTTTGGCCTAAATGCTATATAAAAATGCTTTTTGAAAGAGTTTTTGACAACAAGAGCTTATAGAAAAAGCACTATGAAAACAGACAGTTAGATCAGTAGCTGCTGAGTTTGATTTAAAAAAAATGAAAAGACAAAATGCTTATTTAAAAGCTAAAAACAGATGACAAATTAAGCTTAATTTTGAAAACTAAATCTAAACTAATAAAATATGACCTAAAAGCTACTTATAATTTGAAAATCAAAAGCTAAATGCTATTTTTACCCTACTGAAAATTGAAGCTAGAAATTATACTTAAGCATTTTTTTATCTATCTGATGCACTTGGTAAAATGGTTAAACCTAAATGCAGGAGACCTTAAGGGTCAATCCTGCTTTGTACACACCAAATAGGTGAGTACAAACACTAAATAAACAATATCCAAGCTTGAGAAAGCTTGGATCAAAAATCTCTTAAAAAGAAAACTTCCCCTGGTACACAGGCTTAGAAAATAAGCTTTAACTTGCTAAGTTTTGAAATCTAAACTAGGAAACCACCCTCACTACTGATTTTAACCTATATTGAAACTAATTCAAAAACATTCATCAACTGCTTTTGACTTTTGAAAGTCAAAGACAGCTAATCCAAACACTCCTTTAAAATTCATAGATTCCATTTAAGCTTATGAATATGAAATCTATTGAGCACAACCTGAATACCAGATAACAAGCAGCTAATTACTCACCTAATAAACCTATTTAAACAGATAATAAGCCAAATTAATAAGCTATAAGCTACACTATTTTCTTTTGGTTTTTAATAACATTTATAAGACTAAACATGAAAATATGACTACTAAACTACTAAACTCAAGAGCATCTAATCAAATACATTCATTAAGCATAATAAAATATTAATAAGCACAAATAAGCAAGATAAGCAACAATTAAGCAATTAATGAACTAAGATAATTAAGACAGAAAGCTTAAATGAAAACTTACTTTAGCCTTAGCTAAACAAAGGTATCAAAGGCTCAATTGAGCTGTCTACAAGCTCTAGCTTATCAATGATAAGCTAGTAAAGGTCCATATGAGCTCTTCCATTTTAAGCTCATCTTCCAAAAGTCCAAAATCCATTAAGCAAAGGTATTACAGCTGATTTTAAGGTTATAGTAGATTAGGTACTTATTAAAACTCAAATCCAAGCTTATAGACTTGGATGAGCTAGAATGAGCTTATGAAATAGTAGCATACACATTTGATAGCATTAAGAGCTTATAAGTGAAAAACAGATTATAAAAACTAAATGATGATTTTATTAATACTTAAAACGGATTACAATGCTTTGGAAATTGAAAGTTACAAAAGTTTAAAGAGAAAAAATTACATTTAAAACTGAAAATTACATAAGCTATTGAAAACTAAAGGGTTTTTTTTTAGGAAAAAGGATGATGATCATGTGAGAGTGAAGGAGTCCTTTTATAGCTGTCAGGAGAAGCTTCTAGGTGTCAAGTCCTTCACACGCTCCCTTGAATCCTGTCCCTCCATTTCTTCTAATGATTGGATCTCAATTGGGGTCCGTTAGATCAAATCTTAGCTCGCACGGATTACCAGCGTGGCCATCCGTGATGTGACACTCCTGTGCTTCTTTCGTGAGCGGATTAGTGCAAAAACCCACTCCTTGGTGTGTTTTCTCCCTTGCCTTCGTGTCATTCCCTTTTGGGAATTGGCCAATGAGAGTGAGAGATGATGTAGAACTTTGCCAACGTGTCCCTTAACCCTTGAATTACCCATCCTAACCCTCAATTGCTAATTGCTCTTTGATTTGATGGGAGGGGTAAAAGGTTGAAGACGATGAATAGTGGTAACTAACTTTCGCGCGCCTTTTCTTTTATAAAGGGATGTTTGACTTTTTTGATTTACTCGGGTTTGACTTGGACTTATAAAAGGATTTTGGGCCGGGTTTTTGGGATTGGGCCCGGGCTTGGTTTAGTTATAAAGGGTTAACGGGTGTTAACTCTTATAATTATAAGAGTTAACACCGTTAGGGTTTAGGGATTATTTTTGCAATTGGGTTTTCTTTGAGGGACTGATTTGGGAATTTTTGGGTTTTGTATTTTTGTGGTTGACTTCTGTTGACCATGAGTTGACTTTGGTTGACCTTTAATAGCATTCTCCCGGCTCTTGTGTGCTCTTCCGTTCCCGTGTTCGTGTTTGTCCAGTTTTGACCGTTTTCTTGAGATTTTTGTAATATCCGTTCAGTTCAGTTCAGGACTCGATCTTACTTATGCTCCGTCAACAATAACAACTCAAAAACCAACTGAAGGTGAATTGGATTATAAGACGCTTCGACGACGACATCTTAGTGGTACAGGTCTACGTTGATGATATTATCTTTGGTTCTACACACCCTAGATGCTGACTATGCGGGATGTAAAGACACCTTCAAGAGTACTTCCGGTGGAGCTCAATTCTTAGGCGAAAAGTTGGTTAGCTGGTCCTCAAAGAAACAAGACTGTACTGCGCTGTCTACCGCGGAAGCAGAATATGTGTCTCTATCCGTTTGCTGTGCCCAAGTCCTTTGGATGCGGACACAGTTAACGGACTATGGCTTTCACTTCAACAAGATTCCAATCTACTGTGATTCGAAATCAGCCATAGCCATATCCTGCAACCCGGTTCAACACTCGAGAACAAAACACATCGCTATCCAGCAAATTCCAAAAATACTGAAAAGTGTCAATAAATCATAGAAAACGATGTTTTTGGGCTTCGAAAAATCCTTAACCAGCTAAAGGTCACGGGCCTTAAACGGACTTACGGATCAAAAGTTATGGCTGTTTTACTGAAACCCTTTTCTTCACACAAAAAATTTTTCGTTCGGTCCAAAAAAAAATTTGCTCGTTCGATCCTTCAAAAAAAATTGCTCTTGTTCGATCCTTGAAGAGTTCTCCTCGTTCGATCCTTCAAAAAAAATTGCTCTCGTTCGATCCTTGAAGAGTTCTCCTCGTTCGATCCTCTGGTTCGGTCCTTCGCTAGTTCGATCCTCTGCTTCGGTCCTATGCTAGTTCGA
>BQNB010035813.1:36160-48733 GCA_026074375.1 Tanacetum coccineum | reverse complement strand
GTTAGACACCCATAATGCCTTAGTTCATCTATTCAGAACTGCGCGTGAGAAATTAGCAGACACTCACGTGCCTAATTTCAAAGTACGTTTGTACAATGTTGTTGGCGCCCGTAAGTACGAGTTACCGACTGGTGATATGCTTGGCGCTATAGTTTATGAACCAGGGCCCGACACGCAGATGGACTATGACATTGTTCTTGAAGAACGTTCAGGTTATCCACAACGTGTAAATAAACTTCACCCATCGTATATGTCTCTCCAATTTCCGCTATTATTTTTATACGGGGAAGATGGCTACTCGAAAGACTTGAAGTTAGTTGGTGGCACCGCCAATTCTAACGCAGATAGGCGTCTTACCATGAAGGCATACTATGCGTATTTCATTCATGACCGTGCAAATTGCTTTAACTATTTGTCCCGAACGGGTAGACTCTTCCAACAATATGTTGTGACCGCTTTTTGTGCCATCGAACAAAATTGGATAGATTTCATACGTGAGCATCAAAACGATATCAGAAATGAATATCTATCGGGAATTTATGACGCCATTAGCAGAGGTGACAATGATGGATCCAGCTGTGGTGCCAAACTCATATTACCGCAATCCTTTACAGGCGGGCCCCGATACATGTATAGTCATTATCTGGACGCCCTTGCCATTTGCCGTGTACATGGTAACCCGTCATTCTTTATAACTTTTACATGTAATGTAAAATGGCCGGAAATTACCGAGTACATGGCTGACTTCCCCCTGTTAACTACTGCGGATCGTGCAGATATAGTTGATAGAGTTTTCGAAATGAAAATCCATCAATTCATAAAATACTTACGTGACGCCCAAACCTTTTGTAAACATCGCAGTACTAATTGAATTCCTTTCTAGAGTACCCGATCCTTTTTCACATATCCTCCTCCGCAGTTCCATTGTCATTACCCAACTTTGTATACTTTTTTTCATTTTAAGTACTCTATACTATTGATTCGAAAAACGAGGCCTGCCACATTGTCCAAACGTTGCTAGGATTACATGAAACAACACAGTGCGGAAGAGACGAAGACATACACAATCTATGTGTCAGCTGACTGCCTCAATAGAATTAGACCAGAATGACATCGGAGTTGTTTTTCAGAACAGATGAAGCACGTCCCTGTGTTTAGCCTGCCCATCAGCTTCAGTGTATGCAAAATATACAGAATGTAAAAAACCATTGTCCCAAAGGACTACTGCAATCGCACTTATACTGACAAAGACGGTTTCATACATTATCGAATAAGGGACACAGGTACTACCGTGTTAAAGCAAAATGTTGAGCTAGACAATCGGTTTGTAGTACCATACAACAGGGAGTTACTAATGACGTTCTATGCTCATATCAATGTAGAATATTGTGGGTGAACGATGTTAATTAAGTACCTCTTTAAGTACATTTCAAAGGGCACGGATCGTATTGCTACTCGCATATCAAGAACCGGAACAGTTACACGAGACTTTACTAGCAGGCCACAAATAGTTGTTGATGAGATTAAGAACTACACTAGATGCAATACATGAGCCCACAGAGGCAATGTTGGAGAAGTTAGAAATTTGAAATACATCACAGAGAAACCTGCGGTCCAAATATTATCGGTGCATCTACAAAATATGCAACGTGTCATTTTCAGGGATAGAGATAAGCTTGATTTAGGTTGGTCATTAATACTCAAAGTAAAAAACCACATCAACAGAATGGTATACATACAACGAGTGGAACACTGATGGAAGGCATCTCACATATTTGAATTTTCCTTCTGAGTTTGTTTGGAATAAGGATGGTAAATATTGGAGTCGTCGTCGTCAAAGAAATAAGTCATCAATTGACAGATTAATATACGTACACCCTGCATCAGGTGACTTATTTTACCAAAGAATGTTGTTGTGCCATCAAAAAGGATGCAAAAGTTTCCTAGACATACGTACTGTTAATAATAGTGAAACAACATGCCGCGCACGTGCCAAGCATTAGAAACTAGAAGACGAAACATGATTGGGAAATTACATTCCAAGAAGCAGCATGTAGTGCTACTCCAACTGAGCTACGAACACTGTTTGCGTATATACTTACGTTTTGCCAAGTGTCGGACCCAGTTAGGCTTTGGAAACGTGTGTGGAAAAAGTAATGTCGAAGAGAATTCCCACACCTCTTCCATATCACTTAATATTATTCGAACCTCATATAGGAGATTCTGGGACTTGACGATTAATGTGCTTTAATGTAGTTAGCACCTGTTTGAATCACAGCTCAAGGTCTTTAGATAAGATTTCGTTACCTTCGTACCGCCGCCAGAGCACTTAATTCTT
This sequence comes from Tanacetum coccineum, assembly GCA_026074375.1. NCBI lineage: Eukaryota > Viridiplantae > Streptophyta > Magnoliopsida > Asterales > Asteraceae > Tanacetum > Tanacetum coccineum. Next base: position 46,395 of record BQNB010035813.1, on the reverse strand, counting down.
CTTAAGAAATCAACTTTTGATGGAAGAGAACCTATAATCGCCCCGAACTTGCAAGAGAAAAGGAAAAACTCCTACCAAAGTTAAACGACAAGCAACGTCGTATATTTGATCTATTTGTCAGTGCCCGTATGAATCATCAACAGGAATTAATTTTCGTATACGGGCATGGAGGCACAGGAAAAACCTTTTTGTGGAAAACCATCATATACGCCTTACGTGCCGAAGGAAAGATCGTATTAGGAGTTGCATCGTCCAGTGTTGCATCATTGCTACTACCAGTGGGACGAACTGCTCACTCACGTTTCAACTTACCTCTTGATCTGAGTGACACGTCTGTTTGTTCAATAAAAAAGAACACACACTTAGCAACTTTAATTAAAGAAACCAGCCTGATTGTATGGGACGAATCCCCAATGAACGATCGTCGCTGTTTTGAAACTCTAGATACAACCTTACGAGACATACTTGATATGCCAGACACTTTATTTGGTGGTAAAACTGTCATGTTAGGAGGAGATTTTCGCCAAACTCTACCCGTGAAAAAGCAAGCATCCAGGGACGAACTCATAGGTTTATCAATTGCTGAGTCCTATTTATGGAAGCATTTCAAGTTATATTGTCTAACAGAGAATATGCGTCTAAGCAACAGAACCTTACATGAGACAGACAAAGAAAAGGTAGGTACATTTGCAAATTGGCTGTTAGACATTGGTAATGGCAATATCGGCGCACCCGATGAGGTTGATCCAGAAAATACATCATGGGTTGATATCCCTGACATGTATTGAATTCCTGATGATGAACACGGAATGATGAATCTAATCAGGTTTATCTATGATGATCAGACGCGCTGCAGAACCCCACACCTCAATCCTTATAAGAGAAGGTAATCGTCTGCCCAAAAAATGAAGTAGTCGATACTATAAATGCCAAGATCATGTCTATGGTTCCAGGAAGAACACAAGTGTACATAAGTTACGATGAAGCTTTACCACACGGCCATGACAGAGGAGAAGTAGAGATGTTATACCCAAAAGAGTATTTAAATACTCTTTCATTTGCAGGATTACCACCACATCGATTAGAACTGAAAATCGGTACTCCAATAATACTGTTACGCAACCTCAACATCGCGGGTGGTCTTTGCAACGGGACACGCCTAATTGTAAAGCAACTGCTACCAAAAGTGATAGAGGCTCAAATAGTAACAGGCACAAGGATTTCTCAGAAAGTATATCTTCCACGCATCCCGCTAACAATGAAAGACCCCAAAATACCTTTCGTCTTCAAAAGAAAGCAATTCCCGATAAAAGTATGTTATGCGATGACCATTAATAAATCTCAAGGCCAATCTCTTAAAAAAATAGGAGTATACTTACCTGAACCTGTTTTTGGCCATGGACAATTATATGTCGCTTTATCAAGAGCAACTACTCCAGATGGGCTGAAAATACTAATTAACGCACAACCTGAGCACTCACCGGCGTCCACCAAAAATATAGTATATAGAGATTTCCTCTCAAGGCTGAGCACTCAAGAGGTTTTCTCTATCTTACGAAAAAAAAATCGCTACTGATATTGTGAATACAGTCGACCCCATAAGTATTAGGCGTGTATACTTTTTAATCGCACATTTTATATTTGTCTTTGTTAGAAATAAGAAGCTGTAATTACATATACTTTCGTAGTCGACCCCATTAGTATTAGGCGAAGCTGTAATTACATATACTTTCGTAGTCGACCCCATTAGTATTAGGCGTGTATATTTTGTCTTTGTTAGAAATAAGGAGCTGTAATTACATATAGTTTCGTATCTTATATCATTCAAATTTAACAAGTGAGATATTTGCAACCCATACATTCATGTTAGTTTGTAGTATGCCTATTTCCAGATTTCCTCACTACTGATGTTTGTAAATACAGTCGACTCTATAGCTATTAGTGAATTTTTGTAACTCATAATCCTGATGTTTGTTCTTTTTCTTGAAAATGTTACACTTACATATTTTAGGAACATGGCGACAACTAGCAACACGGACTTTGGCTGTCAAAATAAGGGAAAATGATTGTAGCAGAAGAACCAGAAATAAGAAACGTTGCCGACCTCAAATCGACAGATTCTAACAAAACAATTGAGGTGATCATTTACCGCAAATGGATTTCCACACATAATCAAACTCGATTACCAACAAAGTTCTGATGTATGCTTATCGACAAACAGGTAAGCAATGATTACCATTCAATGTTTCTTACATAGAAAAAAATAAATACAGTAGTCACATGTAACACTCCCATATTTCTTACCTTACTGATATCAAACATCAGTAAGCATCATAACTATACACTCATATGTTTTACAATAGAATGGAAAAACTCTCACAAATATCCACAAAACTTGCAGGCACGACCAACTGCCAGACAACACACCATTCCTGACCATCAACAATCAACGATATGAGGATCTCAACCAGGAAAGAACAAGAAACCGTTTTCCGTTAGCAACTTTCCTTGAAGTAAACCCACAGAACTATCAAGTTCGTTATCTTACTATTTTCCTCACCAAACTAAACAAAACATGACAACAATCTAAATAATAAAAATTTCGTTGCACAGCATGTTAGATTTACGTCAGACGCTACCATACACAAAATCAACTCCCAAAAAGAATGGTACTACCAAAACTGCACAACCTGTGGTAAGAAAGTGATACCAGAAGTTCCAATACCTAAATGCAAAAACCACGGACCTCAAACGATCCCTATATACAGGTAAACACAAATTTTATATACATTTATTCCAATTAAAAGATACTAATACCTGTACAACAACAGTTACTGTTTGAAGGCAATCGTCAGCGACGGGACGGCTACCATCTCCATAACCTGCTTCAGTGAGCAAGCAAATTCTTTAACAGTGGAGTGCAACAAGCTTCTCACCCAAATAGCAGACAAAAACCCATTCCATCTGCCTGACTCTCTCAAGAAACTGGAAGGCACAACCCATACCTTCCAGCTCCATTTTGACACTATGAGCACTTCAAAAAGACCAGACTTCGTTTTAGACACCGTTTTCCAAAATCCACCATTCCCCTTGCCAACACCACCACCACAACATCCGACACTCACCAGAACCAATACCTATTCCAACGAATGCACCCACCAGCCCAGCATTGTCAACTACCGCTAGCAACGAACCAGAAGTAACCAAAACTGAGACACAGAAACCAACCAGTCCAGAAACGACTCCACCAGGAAACCAAAACCCCGTTGAAACCGACAACGAGCCGAAAAGGAAAAACCCACCGGAATCATCAGCACAGAGATCCCTTTACACGGGTAACCAGGGAATACACCCAACTGAAGCTACCAAGAAAACGAAACATGAAGACAACACCACACCTGACCCATGATTAACAAAAACAAAAGACCCACCAGCCTTAGAATTACTACTACTAAAAAGTCTGTATAACTATAACTTTAACTTAAGTAGTGTACTGTTGAAAATCTCAAGCGCGTCTGCACTTGCTACCTTTTGTGTAATCGCCATCAGCAGGCGTATAAGACTCAAGTATGTTGTATGTCAATGGTAAATTTTGTGTTCTTTATGGTTTATACTTTTGCTAACGCATACTTATTACTGTTTAGCCGATCACTATGGTTGTCACATCCGTACTTTTCCTTTTGATGAACTTTCAGGTTACGTTGTTTGCATGATTTGTTTTTGCTTCTTATGCTTTTGCATACCATCTTTGTTATATTCGCATTTTCCACCACCTCTATGCCATCTGATCATAGCTTTGAAAAAAATGTTGCTTAATTAAGAGTTGCCCTTGATAGTTTCTTTTTGGCATTTTAAAAGACTTGGTTTTGTTGTTTACATGGTTTGTTGTTGCCGCTTAAACTTTTGCATACCATCCGACCAACAAATCGCCCAAAAACAAAAGAACAACCCAAGTACGAAATAGCCCGAAATCGTTTAGGCACAAAACAAGCTCCGCCGCAACGCGCGTGCAGTATACCCTCTCGTTAAACAGCAAGTATGACTGCTTGCATGTTGTTGCGGGGCGTTAATTTTTTATTTTTTTAAATTAATTTTTGGCATAGCGTAGGGAGGTTTTTGATTGCATAAGATCTAGACCTTCCGCCCGTTGCGGCGGGGCTTGTTTTTGTGCGATTTGATTACATAGCCCGCGCGTTGCTGCGGAGCATAATTTTTTGCGAACCTGTTTCGAATGAATATTGAGTGGAAATCTGGTCAAGCGTTGCGGCGGGGCTGACTTGTATGGGACACAACATTTTCTACAAAATCGTACGTATGTCAGAAGCATTGCAATATTAGGTTCGTTTTGTTCGCAATTCGAAGATCTTTCCGGTGGTGTTTTTTTATCTGAATGAATCGGTAGATATGTGTTATATATTTGATAAATAAAATTTATTATATAAAAAAGTCGTAAATAGTTAAAAGTTAAGGGTACGTTTTGTAAAAAAAAAATCCTATTTATATTAAACTTCAACATTTTTTAATAAAATCGCGCGTATGTCAGAAGAATTGCAATATTGGGCTTGTTTTGTTTGCAATTCAAAGATCTTTCCGCGGGTATTTTTTGATCTGAATGAATCGGTACAAATATGTTATATATTTAGTAAATAAAGTTTATTATATAAAAAAGTCGTAAATAGCTAAAAGTTGAGAGCCCGTTATGTAAATTTTCTTTTTTTTTCTCTTTATTGGGCCCGGTACAGTTTTTCTTTATGTTGGGCGGTAATAGCTGTTTTTTTTACGTCATATCGTGTCGTTTTTAGTATACTCAATTCTGCCAGAGCGACATATGAGAAGGTGAAATGTAGTCATATTTTACCCTCACTACCGGATAAACCCAAAATAAAGAGATTGTTTTCAAAGAGACCTCCGGCCAATGAAAGTGTGCAGTTGAGCGTTGCTCAAAGCGTGTGAAAGTGCAGCAACAAGAATAAGAAAAATACAAAAACATAAGATGAAAAACAAGCATAAAAACATACAAGCAACCGACTTCGTAAGCGTAAATAATTTTAACTTAAACAACATTATCTTTTATATAATAAAAGAATTACATCATTTCGGAGTTTTCTATCAAATTGAATCTTATAAATTCTAAAATTGGACCAATCAGAACGCTTGAATTTGCAACGTAGGCAAAATCGTGCGATCTGATTGGTCAATAAAAAGTCAAAATTAAATCAATTTGGTCAAAATTAAATTTTTTTCGTGGAGAAATATGATGAGAAAAAAAACACATAAAAATATATGTGTCAAATTTGTGGAAAAAAAACTTGAAAAAATAGGAGGTAATTAATAAAACTTTAGTGGTTTTTAATATTAAATAAATTGTATAAAATTAAGTGAAAATTTATAAATTTACAAATTTTATTATAACTTTAAAAAATAAACAAATAACCCCTTAAACATTATTCCCCTAGACTTTAGTGGCCTCGGAGGTTCACTTGAGCCGACTTCGGGCTACCTAAAAGGGTAGTTTCGCTGGTATTAGTCGGCTCATAATGTCGAGTCAGAAAACAGGTAAATTAAATGAAAAAAATTACTAATTATCCTCAAGTTCATATAATATATAAAAGATTTAATAAATCTATTCTATTCATATGATTTCGATAATACTCTATAACATAACTTATAAAACAGAAAAAATAAAAATTATACATATATTTAAAAAAAACATAATGTCTAAGCCCCGTGCGTGCACGGACATTAAAACTAGTATTTTGTAAGTTAATTATAATAGTTTTGGATTGATAGTAAATAAAGTATATTCAGTTTTGTACTCTTGATTTACTAATTATCATGTCACACACCTAGGGTTATTAAAGCTATTCATGGCGAAGATGGGAAAAATGATAGCGGATTCAAGGTTGGTTACAAGTCCATTTGGCGAAGCATTCTCCATGAGGCGGAAACATTGAAGATAAAAGGTATACACTTAAATAAATTTATGCAGAAAAAGCTTGGCAATGGTGCATATACTTATTTTTGGGAGGATTTGTGGCATGGAGACATGGTTTTGAAACAAAGATATCCTAGGCTTTATGTGCTAGAAGTGAAGAAGACTATCGATGTGGCTTCTAAACTGTCACAGGAGAACTTGACCTGGTCTTTTCGTCGTGCTCCTAGAAGCGGAGTGGAACAAGATTAGTTGACGGATTTGACGATTGCGTGGAAGGTGTTGTTCTTGGTGTCACGCCGGTAGGTAGTATTGGTCGCTTGATGGTTTCGGGTGGTTCGGTTAGCTTGGCTAGAAAGGTTATTGATGATAACATTGATTTTCGGAAGTGTCTACTCAACTCGATGATAAAGCGGTGCAATCATGGTCTAACATTATGCGTTGGAGGTTAATGGTTGTTTACTAGCGTATTATTATATCCCGGAGAGATATATATATGCGTCTTTTCTTCTGTCCCGTTTTGTGGTAGCGTCACGGAATCGTCAAGTCATTTTATTTGTGATTGCCTTGTGCGAAGATAATTGTTTCGCAAGATTTGCCGTTGGTGGGAGGTGGATTTCATGAAGTGCATAGTTAGATGAATGGGTTTCTGGGATCGTTAATCTTCGGATATCTTTCAAGCATAAAACGGTTGTTAGAAAGGGTGTGTTTTGGGTTGTGGTGGTAATTTGGGCTTATCGTTATATGTGAGTCTTGGTGGGGTTTTCCTTTCCAAGACGGTTATTTTTGAATGATGTTGGGTGTATTCTTTTTATTGGAGTCGGTTTTTAGATGTAATGTGACGTTTAGTTGGGTGGATTGGCTAAAAACCCTCATATGTAACTTTGTTTTCTTTTACTTTTGTAGTTTTTTTAATAAAGTGCTGTTCAAAAAAAAAAATCATGTCACACACATCTTCCCTAAAAAAATGTTAAGAAAAATACATTTTCCTTATGTTACAGACTTAGGTGGTGTGTTGTTTTTTCTAAAGAGCCTTTAATAGCCTTTTAATTGATTAATTCAGACTGCGATAGAACATTTGCTTATGTTCCTTTACTCTTTACTCCTTTTTTTCTTTAGTTATTTTTTTCTTGTTTTTTTTTCTTTGTTTTTGTGAGTTAGGTTTTTATCTTCTTTTAATATGATATTACCGTTAAAGAAAATAATCTATTTTTTTTGTTAAATAAATAATGTTCAAATTATACTAATGATGATGATGCTTAAATACATTTAAAAGTTTTTCAAACAATAGTAATATATAATTAGTTTATGAAATTAAATTGTGGCTCGTGTAATTTGCACGTTAGCTTAAATTTTTCACTAAAAAAGTATTTTAAATTGTTAATTCGACATGTTAAGCATATTATGAAATTTTATCTTTCGCAACCTTATGATTGTAAAGTTAATGATAGTAACAATTTGTAAAATGATGGAGATGTTTAACCACATGAGAGTACAATATATGACTACTTTGTGAAAATAAATTGCGACACAAAATTTTAAATGTTTTTTAAGACATTTTATTCTTACGTTGCACAACTATGTTTATTTTATGACTAAAATGCTCTATATAATTTTAAATGTTTATGTTTCATTATGAATAAAACTGTTTTTAAGAATAACTAATGGTATTTTATCATCTAGACATTAAACAAGTAACAAAAACCAAACGATATATCATTTCATTCAGATTCGGACATTTGCGCATCATATTCAGATTCAGATGTGCGAATCAGATTCAAATTCAGAGCCTTTTAATAAACAAACAGCATTACAGGACACAACAACATTTTTTTAAAGTTTCTTAACACCGCCATTGGATTATGAACACCCTTATTGGGTTGGGCTTTGAATGGGCCGAACCTGTTCAGTTTCTAAAAAGTTACAAGCGAAACACCACAAAGTCGGATATGAGCAAAATATATATATGTGGGTAAATAACTAAATCTATAAATTATAGAAACATTGATCAAATCATAAGAACTCTTACCCTCGGAAAACCTAAAGCTAATATCGCAAACTCAAGATGGCAGACTACATACCCTTAAAACTCCAAGCCGAAATCATGAAAAGGCTCCCGGTGATATCATTGATTCGATTCAGAACCGTCTCAAAACAATGGAAGTCTCTTATCGATAGCGCTAAATTTATTGCTGATCACCATGTCATCCAGGACCACACTCGGTCGCAACATCATCATCGTCATCTTCTGTTAAGTTGCATGGAAAGGGTGGCGTCTTGGGGTTCTGTGGTTAGATATTCTTCAATCGTGGATGATGATACATTCCCTCAATAAGAGGTTTCATGATATCGCGTGTTAATCTACGTAACTATCCAATATTATCACTTGTTAGTGTCTCTGGAGGCTTGTTTTGTATTCGGTTGACGTGACTGTGTGAGCAACCGTAGAGGCGATTATCTTAGTCGCTTGTTTCGTTTTCTTGATCAATTGGCTAAAAGGTACGCGTTTCTATTTACCTTTTATTTTGTGTTAACCATATGCTATTACTAGGTCCTATCCGCTGCGCACTCGTGGCTAAACTAGTTACCTAGGTATTTAAATCCCAACAATCATAAGCTTGTCAAGATCACATTCAATTACATGTACCGGAAGGAATATGCTACTATTCCTAATCAAGTTGAGGTCTTTTCGTTGAGCTCAGGTTCATGGAAACGTCCAAGTGGCAAGCTGCCTCGTAAATCAATTCAGTACATGTATCCTCAGGTAGCTATAAATGAGTTTATTTACTGGCTTGCTTATGATATGCGTTCCTGGGATTGGAAATATCAGTATTGTCATTTGATCATGTCATTTGATTTGACAAGCGAAGAATTTACAGAAGTATACCTCCCTCAGAACTTAGCAAGTAGCAAAGCTGATGTGTATATATCTAAGCTAAATGAGTCTCTTGTTGTGCTTGAAAAAAATCACGCCTTCAATGCAAATGTATGGATTATGCAGGACGGTGATCCAAAATCGTTCACACATATATTCACCATTAACACGCCAATAACATCGATAAGAGATGTAGCTGGATTCAGAAAGAATGGTGAACCCTTAATAGTAAAGAAAAAAGGTTTGAATGAGAATGAACTAATTGTTTATGAACCCAACTCTAAACAAATCAATTATACTGGAATTGCTGGGCCATTTTATAAATTCTTTGTGACTCCTTACACACAAACACTGCTTTTGCTTGATCATAAAGATAGCGTGGATTCAGAGACGGCGATTGGAACAGGCAAAGGTATGGATATTAAAGAATAACTACTCATGCTATTGTTATTAATTTTTCTTTTGATAATGATTCTCGATCACTCTTTTCGTGAACATTATGCACTTTCATCTAGTTAAAAGTGAAGCGTTTTAAGCTAAATAAGTAGTCTAGTTACATTGGTTTGTAAGCATTTATGTCATCCTGTTTTTTCAGTTCATGAGGATTTTACATCACTACAACATTGGCATGCAATAATAATACCATTTGATTTTATACCATTTGTTTTTGGTTTTAGGAACACGGAGTGGGCACTTCCGTAGAGTAGATCGAACGCTTAAAGGGGTTTCAAGCTCCTCTTTGGCTACATCTTCATCTACAAGCTACTATGGTGCTTCAAAGAGATATTCACAAGAGGAAGTGAATGAGGTCGTCAGGAAGAAATGTAAAAGAATATCAGCCTCTTTTAACAAGAAACTTGTTAACTTGATGACACAATTGGCCGAGAAAGGTATAAGTTTGGATAAAACACCCGTGGTTGGCGAAGAGGATGAAGAATACGAAGAAAGCGATGATGAAGAAATGGAGGATGAAGAATACGAAGAAAGCGATGATGAAGAATACGAAGAAATGGAGGATTTTGATGATGGACCGGAGGAGGAGGGAGTCGCTTGGTAAAACGATTTAGATTATAAGTATCATTGTGTTTTGATATTTGGGATTATTAATTTGAATTATGTTGAAACAATTTTGGATTTGTTGACACTATTTTTGTTAATATGAATTGAGTTGGTCGAGAATGTGAAGGAGATGAGACCTTTTCGAGTTATAAAACCGGAGATGGGATGAGATTTCAAAACTTTTTGAACACAACCCGGACTTTTTAACCTAAATGCATATAATACGTACATATATTCTTCATTTACATGTATACCTGCCTATGTATTTTGACATAATATGTATATGTATACTTAAAATTAAAAGAAAAACTTTGATTTTTCTTTCGAAAAATTGTATTTCGTGTATCACCAGCATCTTCAATATTAGAG